>OMNW01005337.1:46877-58694 GCA_900303245.1 Selene dorsalis | reverse complement strand
CAGCTTGCTGCAGGTATCAGTGCTGCACCAGATAAAGATTTAGCTCTGCAATGAGATTGTTACCCCCTGCCACACACACACACACACACACACACACACACACACACCTACCTCCCCTCCAAAACAATCTGCAGAGAGAAGTGACTGAAACGCACAGCTGCAGCACTCCCCCTTTTAATAAAGGTCATATCACACCATCAGCATGAAATGGGACATTTTGTTCTGTCACAGTGATGAGGACAATAATGTTTATTATGCAATTAACAAATTAATTAGTTTGTGGGGGCTTTGCTTACACCTACTTTAATGAGTTAGGCTAATTTCGTTGGGTTGCTGATGCTGTCACTGTGCAGTTATTGGTGTGAGTGTTGCTGATTTTTTTATGTGACGCTGCTGGCTATCATTAGCGGTTCTACGACTCAAGACAAAGAAGTGCAGATGTCTGGCACTCAGGCAGTGTTTTTCCCCATAAAGGGAAACACATGCATGTGGTCCCAGACAGAAACAGTAGCAATACACTCTTCAGCTTCTCACTGTTGGATTTTACGCTTCATAATTTGAAACAGTCATTCATTCAAATCAGCTAAATGTCAGTTTCAAAGACTTTAGTTGATCGCTCATACACGTAGATATGGAAAATGTAATCATTTGCAAGAATGAAGGCCATTTTAAGGATGAATAGCCATACCAATAAATGTTTACCACCTACATTTTTTTCATGGTTTCAAGGTAGAAGAGAAGTTGCGCGAGGATGTTCATGGTTAATTTAAAGAGCTGAATTTCATGAAAGATGCTTTAAGTTTCATTAGATGTATCAGTGGTTTTTCTAATGCACTAAAATCCATAGCTTGATAAAAGCCATACTTATATATTGAGAAATTCAAGACTTCTCTCTGGTGATGGTAAATGTTTTACTGGACTCAAAATCTTTCATTCCCTCAATCTGCTTGTGCAAACCGATGGACTCTAAAAAAAAATCAATTTTGGCCAAAAGCCTGCATTAGATCTCATCCAAAGTTGCCAGGGTTTCTATCAGAGGTTTTTTACAAAATTGTCATAGACAAATAAAACACCTACTTGTCAAAGTTGGGTTTTGCAGAACTCTGTCCTCTGCGTGGAGCCAACTTTTCTTCAATATTCAATATGAGAGTGAAATTGCTGAACAACAAACAAAAAATATGCATTTTCATTGGAATGATATTGCAGCACAGTGACCAAGCAAGCTTTTACAGCACGTCTTCAACCAGCAAAATAAAGCAGGACACGTGTGTATAGATATATGTACATATACTATGTATTAAGTTAAGCTTTTCATTGCGAGAACTCAGAATGGACAAAAGGCCCATAAAAGTTATTTACCACAAGGTTATAGACATACTATAACCAGTGAGTCAGATCATTTCACTGTTAAATGCTACAGTGATTATAACCTACAAGCATAAACTGTACCGTAAGAACAGAATGAATACACTCACGACTCCCCTGGAATGACCCTGACCTATACAGCCTACACAATGTGCATTTAAAGCCGTTCTAGTAGACAAAATATACTGTATAAATATTTGCAAAATAAACTGCATGGTCTACAATTCATGGGCCAAAGAGATACACTTGATGAGTGCTTTACTAACAAGAACTGACCTGGGTGACGGTTATCTATGAGCCTCTCTTGGATATATGCTTATGTATGCACACTGTTAAGAGAAATTGTCACACTGAATATACCGTGTGAGTGTGTGTGTGTATTGGAAAAACCGTGGGGAAAGGTGTAATACCCTTCAGGGCATATTTTTATGGGTCAGTAGATGAATGAGGTAGAGAAGGCTAGTTACTTCAAAATAGATTTTCATATTTAAACAAATTCTAAAGATATTTTTTTTGACAGGTATTAAGGGGAAATTTCAATTGGTCCATGTTAAATTATTCAATTTCGCCCGCTCTTGGTGGCATTCTGATCTGTCTCTGCAAATTAACCTCAGAGCAACACTTTTGATCCGCTTGATATTTGGACTAGTAAAAGCAGGGGCAGGGGAAATACAGCACATTGACATTCCCCCTCCTATCCAGTAATGAAATTGCTTAGTGCTATTGCATCCTTTCAAGCATCACACTGTGCTCGCTCATATGGATTTAATCCTGTTGAAAGAGGCTGTTGCTGAGGGCATTCGGGCACAATGCCAGTTGGAAAGTAATCCATCGAGTCTTAAATAAGTTGGCCTTTTTCCAAGTATAGATATCTGAATCAGCTTATTGGTAATTGATAATCAAAACTGACCTCAAATCTGGAGCTTTTTACATCTTGACAATCTCTAGATTCTGCATTGGTTTGGATGTGATTTACACTAATTGGCACCAACACTTCTCCACTGTTAAGTATTTTGAAATAAAAAATCATTACGTATTTCATCCTCACCAATGTGAATATGTAAGCCTCATCATGGTCACCAAAAGTTTTGCACGGCCAATTCTTGGATACCAGTAACATTCAAAAATAATCCTACAAAGTCCACAACCAATTCTGTGGAAATACATGAAAAAATATGCATTTCCCTTCCCTAGACTCAGGTCTAAATGTTAAACCCTAATCTCAAAGGCTTAAAGTGCTGTATTCTTAATTGTCCTGTCTACTGAAATGAACTGAAATGGAAAAAAAAACTAATAGTATTAGAAATCTATATTTAAAGCAAGGTATTACTTTAATAGATCGAAAGCATGAGAGATAAGACAGAGGAAATGACATTATCACATTGGCAGAGTGGTATAATTCTCGCTGTTGACACAGTAGATAACATGATGACTTTGATATGACTAGAGGATTATAACAGTTAGATATGGTGACCGCCAAATGTCCTCTATCTTAATAGAGTGTCACTTGTAACTGAATTGTCTTGGTTTATCTCACAGAAACACTTTACTTTCCAGTGCTTTTAAATCCTGTCTAGTGACAGCCTGTAATGCAGGGTTTCAATGGTGATGTTGTATGTGAAGTTATGGCTGCATACATCCAAATTTATAACAAGCACCTGACTGTAAATAAAAGTTAACCTCCTTGGTGATCTCCGTGCCTCTGCAATTAACACCTAACGTCTCATTATTTCAAAGATCATCTTTGAAATCATCCTTTTAAAAAAACTTATTTGCATCAACAATGTGCACCATTTTATTTTGTTTTTCTGTGAAACTGAATATCATCTCCAGTATACATGTCATCGCAATATTGACCTCATCTGAAATTGTAATTTTACTCTGTAATTACAGAGTAGAGAGTCAACCTACGTGTCAGTGAAGGTCCACAGTCTTCAGTTTTGCTTTGGGGAACATTTTCTACTGTTGAGCTGTAATTAATGCTTCAATTTTGATCATTTTTTCATTAATCCACTCATTATCGAGTCCATAACTGTCAAAGATATCAAAATCATTTCAACCCAATTTCACTTTGGCCTGCACTAATCAAAAACTATAAGTATAACATGTACACCAATTTTGCTAAATCGGTGCGATGTGCAAATGATCATTCTGCAACATTACACCTCTCCATGATGGTGCAAATGACTTCTGGACTCATAATGTCTGAGTTCTCAGTTGAGTATTCATAGAACTATTGAAATATTAGGCAGAGCGCAGTACTAACAGACATAGCATTAGACGGCAAACAGAATTGTAATACAGTGTAACCACCATAATCTGAATAAGATTATAATTTAAAGTGTGAAACGTCTGTCTATATTTGAAGGGCCATAAATATCACGGTGTAATTAAAGTGCATTATTACAACAAAGCTACCACTTTATACTTACAAGCTCAACATCCCACATCGCTGCATTTAAAAGGAAAAGGCAAAATTGCAGGCTCAGGGTGATTGAAGCCTCCTTTTGAAGTCACTTGTTCTGGTTGGCTGATGGAGCCGACAGAGTTATTTTGGTACAATGAAAATGTGCTGTGATTAATGGTTCAAAACAAAAACACTATCCCGAGACGGTGTCTGTTCAGAGGACTGTAGCTGGAGAGCTGATAGTCCGTCTGAGCCGACGCTTCTAAATTAGTGCAGGTATGATAGCCGTGTTATGGCGCTCAGGCCTTAGTTTATCACATACACTCACCACACCGAATAACACCTTAAATCAACCTAAGAGCCGTGTCATTTGTGACAGCGGCTCCCGTAGAGCGCCCCCGCCATTCTGATGTCATCTGCTCTCGGTGGATGAAAGCCCATCCAGAGGAAATTCAGGAGCCCCTTAATGGCACCTCTCTGAAATGCTCACCTGCATGGATTGAGCAGAGACTGTAACTGGCACAATATATCTCACCTTATCTCTTCCTGTCTGGAATGAGAAGGCAGAGCCTCCGGGAGAGACCTTTAACTTCGGTCATGATGCAGGGGAGGTCACCAGTATGAGGAGACATGCCTCAAAAATTTAAATGCATTGCAGGCTGTAGTTGTAAAGCTTCCTCATCTGCCGTGCCCTGTCATATTTCAGCGAGGTCTGACAATGCTGGTGCTTCGCGGCTCACATAAAAAGGCTTCATTTTCCTCTATCTAACAGGACCATTGTTGAGTGCTTTATCTCTTATCTCTGCTATACTCGTTTAAGTTCCTCACAGTAGCACATTGTTCATTGTCACTGGTTTAAGAGATATTAATGGATGTGATTGCTCTATCCTCCACTTGTGTTTGGACTCAATGCATCCATATTTGACTTGGGCCGGATAACTCTCAGTGCTATTTCCTGTGTGTTATACACTTTGTGGCACATTTGTAAAGCAAAAGCTTTGTAATATGACTGAATGGCTCCCAGATTAAAAGTTTCTGTGATATTTTTTCCTTCTGATAGTAATTTTGAATTATTCAGGCGGTCACAGTGAGTCGGTTCACATCTTTCATTCAGTCTGACATCTGTCTGTCTTTGTATCCCTCTCAATTCTTCATTACAGATTCAGAATGCTGATGATGTTTTGATTACACCCTTGGAAAAATTTCGGAAGGAGCAAATCGGCGCAGCGAAGGTAAGAGACCACCTACATGTGCAATTAGCAGTCGAACAGCGAAAGGATATTTCATGTCTTCTGACACTTTTGCTTCTCCTCCTCACCCTGTTCATTTCCTCTACAGTACAGTATGTAAATCATTAATTAAAAGTAAATCGTGACACTGCCTAGAGAAGTGGCCTGCTCCTAATTAATCAGACTGACAGGGGGTATAAACAAAGATGTCAGTTTGCAAGCGTGATATTAAAAGATATTAAGACTCATGAATTGAGATCAGTTTTCTTAGGAGGGGGGGGGACTTCATGCTGAGTTAAATGTGGTATATTAAACTAAATAATTGTTTCCTTGAAAACCACATGAATGAAGTCTTATTGTGTTCCACACTCATTACATGTAAATCTATGCAAATTGGAAATGTCTGAAAATGTTTAAAGACATTTTTCAGTGTCTCAGCCCAGCTGCTGCCCTTTCTTCAAAGACTCTTCTGCTGAACAAGCCGCAAAGACTTTTTAATGCGTTTATAATCTGATTATTCTAAAGGTACAGTAACATGTTGCACTCACCATTTTTGTAATCAGATTACTGTAACCCTGTTACATGTAATGCATTCCCTTCCTAACCTATTGGACGTAGTGGACTGATATCAGTAGGGGTTTTGCAGAGTGTTGCTCGAGGGCGTCCTGGTTCCACAGTGGATATGTTGTTGAAGCTGGAGTTGACTGCAAAGAACAGTGTGGGTTTGTTGCTACAAGCTATGCTTTCATTCCTGGCCAACACAAAGGCATAAAAATGAAAGTACAGCAGCTTGTTTGTGGTCATTCCCTTGGTGAGATCACATATGAACAAGCTGGTACAACTCGAGCCTTTATATAGACCTCCCACTGAGTTTCTGGGTCCACTGCTAACTCCACACTGGACTCTGTGAATCATCCACCCATCTTTTCATGGCCCTTACCCATGCGAGGGACATTCCAGCCTTAAAGTCAGACTCTGGCTATGTTTATTTGTTCTACGCGACTCTCCAGCCACTGGTCGGCAGAAACAGTATTTCGCTATACTTCATTGGTGTCTCCACAATCCAGCCAGCAGCGTAAAGGAACTATTTTTCCTCTTAGAGTGTGAACATCGATCACTCTACTTTTTACTGGCCAGCCTAAATAACCATTGTCACATCAACCATCGCTTGTATCTACAGTAATGAAATGGCACATTTTGCAGCCATCTCTTTTTCTCTCACTCCCCCATCACCGTGCTCAGTGTTATTGCACCGACTCTTCTCCACATTTATGAAATAGTTTCTTAAAAGCCACGGCCCCCGTCACTCCCACCACCTCTTATTTCCTCCGACCACTTCCTCCTAATGGCTCTCTCCTCCTCTGGCCCATCCCCCGCTAAACATTAGCCCAAGTAGAGTGAGATAAAAGGCAGACTTCACGAGTGGCTGAGCAACTTTCCACTGTTCCGAGAATCTGGAGAGATCTACAGGCTGTCTGACCCGTCTAGTTACTGCGCTTCATGTCTGAGAACGTCACATGGACAAATGGGGAGCTCTCGCCTTATTTGGGTATACTGCGAGTAATCCCGCTGAGGTTACGTACCAGTGTATCAGCTTGCTAGGCACAAGCACAACATTTCGTGGCCATAACACACCAGCAGATTGACTGCAGCACTACGGGACATATTAGGCACAGTCTGCTTCACACAAGGCTGAACTAAATGTTTTGGAATAAAAACCTTCAAACTTTGCTCAGTCTACAACAAATACTCATTGTGAAATCCAAACATTAAGCACTCAGTAGTTCATTTTCACCAGACGATAGGACCCACCATATGTGCTGGCTGCTAAAATGGGATGTAGAACTGAAATTATTGTAACACTTCCTTTTTTTGTATGTATGTTTCAGATGTATTTTTTGTGAACTTTCCAGAGAAAGAATTGTAGTTTCAAAACTGAAATAAGAAATGAAAATCTGTTCTGGTTTCGGTGTACAGTACATATTCAATCTGCTGTTACCTCGTCAACATGGTCAGCTTCTGTTCATCCTCTAATTTGCCAATTGATCTCCTACAACCCAGAGCTTAACCTGAAGCCTGAACCCTCACAACCCTGCTGTTCAAAGGGTAACATGTGTTGATTTTTTTCCTACTGAAACTGAACCATTGGAGGTAAACTGCCTAGAGCTGGCTCTACACCTTGTGTATATATGTGTGTTTGTCAGATGTCAGATTTTTTAAGACCTTGAAATTTAAACAAACCCCAGAGACACTCTCTCAAAAAATGCCAGGGGATGTGTGACTGGTGGGAGGAATTCCTCTCTGATGTTGACAGTATTATATTCCCTCTAAGGGTCTTCAGTATTAGGGGCACCATAGGGGTCCAACCCCCCCCCTGCTTGCTGAGTGTGAGGAATTAGTGCAAACAGACCCAGATGGGAGTCAGATGGCCGACGATAATTTGAGCTGTCCTCGTCCTACAAAGGGTGCACAGACGTCAGATGATTTTTCGCAGATTATAGTCTCCAGAGGCACAAATGACATTTGCATTCATACTGAAATACCCAAATATGCTAGAGCAAAGACACTGTGGAGTAAAGGGGGCAATTACTGTGGTCTGAGGAAATGTTTGCCAGCTGTGGGCTGTTCTCAAAGTTTTCAGTCATACAAACATGTACAGTATACAGTATTTTATATGATTTCATTTAACCACAAGATGCTGGTAAGTGCATCCTGTGTGTTTCGTCCTTTACCCATCTCTATTGCTTTCTATTGCAAACACAGGCAAATTAGGTTTTCATGAGAAAAAGACTAGTTATTAATACTTGTTTATTGGCCATAAATATTCTCACTCTTTATGTATCATAGGCTGTGCCCACGGTCACCCACTACACAACAGTTATCCCAGCTACACTGAAAACTGGCTAAAGTCCAACCATTTAAAACACCAGATGATCAAAGACAGAAGTGATGTCCTGGAGATATAAGCAAATCATGTTTCACAATATATTTAGCAGATAATCAGTTAATATAAAATTGATTAAGCAAAGGGATGCACACTGCAATAAGACAAGAGAACAGCAATGGGCTCTGAAAACACTTTACATGATAACAGCAAGAGAAAGTATTTACATCGCAGCACTGCAGAAAACGTTCAAACTTTACGCTGCAAAAACAACAAAATGCAGGAATAATGTGATGCAAATTAAACAGAACTTTTTCCCATTATTCTCATGTCTGTCCCATCATTTTCCACAGTGCCGTACCCAGTAAAGCAGAAAGACCATTAAAACAATGAAAGTAATTACTTTTTCTCCCCATTGCCAGATTTTCACAGGGCAGTCAAAGAAGACCTTGAGAGGTCGGCCCTTACCTGTTTGACAGCAGCAGCCATCCACTGTAGATATGTCCGCCTCTTTTTTTTCCAAAAGCAATATATAATAAATTAGATATTTGATTACATACAAACAGTACCATCATCCAGAATCGAATTAAAGGGCAGAGAAATATGGTAATTCAGGAGTATTCAGTATTATTGCTATGATGCATAATTCTGAAATGATTAATGCATAATAAGAAGAAAATCAAACAAAACAAAACTGATGACAGGATAACTTGTCTTACTGTCATGTAATTTATGTATTTATGACAGTTTGTTTTGACATTGACAGGACACAGTTTTAATGACCATGTAAATGCTATACTGTATACTGCAGCTGAACAGTGACTTCGTGAAATCATTTTGAATGAGGAACCAACGTAAAGGTGTGTGATCTCATCTCACTGTATTTCCTGTACACTGTTCTCTGGAGCTGTTTCATGTCAGTTCATTTCTCTGCGCCGAACCTTCCCTGTCAGTCTTCTGTATCTTTGGATTTACTGTGATAATAACATTATCATGATCGATAATAATAATATCTAAATAATATTGAAGGAGAGCTGCAATGAAAACAGTCCTGATGAATAAACTGACGACTGGCGAGCAGTTACAGCTCACTAACTAATGAAATCTTTATCCTTCAGAGCTGGCTGCAACAACTAGGCGAATGGACACTGAAATCAAATGCATAAGAAAACAAAACAAACTCTTAAGTGACCCTTATTATAAAATCTAGATGGGAGAAGATACCCCCAGTGCTAACGCAAAATAACTTCCTGTTATCTTGAGGATAATTAGAGTAGTCGCAGAGAGCTCCTTCGTCATGGACTTAGTCATGGCCAACATTAACTGGTGACATCATCCAAAGCAAATAATCATCAGATGTATAATCTTAACAAGAAGTTCCAAACTTCTGGATAATTCAGGATGTGTCTTCCCACTCATTATCACTCCAGTTAGATGGTGAGAACAAGGTTTAGCTTGATCTTGACAGTAAGAAGCCGAAGGGGATCCGTGTAGTATACAGTATAGACCTATATTTCTGCAGAGCTTGTCAAAAGACTTTTTCATTCCATAATAATAAAGAAGCTTTTGAAGTTTTGTCTTATGAAGATACCAGCTTGTTTTTCTCCTCGCAGCTTCTCACAGACCTTAACAGTTACTCTGAGATCACAAACAAAGGAAACATCACTGTTTACCTGCAAAGTGTACATAGTGTGGAACCTTTGTTCCTTTATTTGTATTATTTAAGATTGATTATATCGTGTGTCACAGAGAGAGCAGACGCTGATAAATGATCCATTTTAGACTAATAGTTTGAACCTTTCCTCACACACACACACACACAAACACACACACATACACACACACACCCGTACGAACACTTTCACTCACACATGGCCTGTGTAGCCCTCAGTGTATTTGTTTCTCAACTCCTCAGAAGCAGATGTTTGTAATTATTTCATGTTAATTGGCCAACATCTCGCAACAGTCTGTGATGTTTCCACAGCAAGTGGGATTCCAGGTAAGGAAGGAGACATTTTTGGCTCCGCAGCAAAGTGACTGAATTCAAACTGAAGCCTTCTGTTCTTTCTGCCTCCCCCGTGGAAGAAAGACCAGCCCGTGTGTGGTGGAGCATCAAAATAACCCGGTCATTGCTATTTAATCACCATTCTGGACCCCTGATCCAATTAGATGTCTCTAATGAGCTGATAGAGATAGGTTGCAGAGTTCTCCCTTTCATGTCACCGCTCAGAGATGAACATGTGGTGAAATATGCTGCATGTGATGCCTTGCTAGTCATTGATGTTTGTATTATTCCAGGGTGTTGGACAGAAGTAGTGTGATAATGTGTGTGGTATCTGGGGTTCTCTACTCTATACACACACATACACATCCACAGACACATTCTACCTCCGCAGCTGCTTACATGTGTTGCCATGGTGATGAAGCTCAGAAATGATGGCCCTGACATCATTATAGGCCCAGTGTCAAAACTGCCATTATAGTGCTTGCGTCCAAGTATTCATTCTGTCGTCTCAATGCCTTTTCTCTGCATCTTTCTTTCTTTTCCCAAACTGGGGACACCTGATGACCAGAAGTAAAAGTTGCCGGCAGTTTTTCTCTCAACAATAATATCACAGCAATTACTAAACTCACCCATACTACAGCTGGCATCAAAGTGCTCTTAACAGCAACATGAAACTTGCCAGTGAGTAACTCTACCACAGAGGAATCTGCATCAGAATATTCTCATCCTGTATCTGATTTATTCATGAGGGGAACAAAGCAATCAGATGAGGAAATCTCCCAAGTGGGGAGTTCATGTGTGTTTTGCGCACCACGGAAGTGCTTTGGCTTCATCCATTCTCAGCCAGCTGATTACTCTGGGGTGCTGGCACTAGTTTGTATCAGAAACTCCCACCTTCAGGGTACATATCTATCCACATCTGTGTCCTCTGCCACCACATGTTTGGTCTTCAAAGCCTTTCGCCTGCACTGCAACCCCCTTTTCGGGGAGAGTCTTTGCAATTTAAATTGCTCATATTCCACTCTGATTGCACAAACATGCGCTCAACACATGGACCAACCAACAAACACCTGGTGTTCTGCTAGGGTATCATTATGGTAGCACCAGTTTGTACACGTCCTGCCTGGATCAAAAAAAAAAAAAAAACCCAAAAAAAACAGGGCATTTGTGTGACTTAATCAGGCTGGCTCTGCCTCACGGATTTACTGCAGCTCTGAGTCACTACACACTCTACACACACTGTGTAAGTGTGAACGAGTTAGTCCAGACGTACAGAGGAGGTTCTTTCTGGCACGCTCACACTGGTCAGCAGTGCTGGGAGATTCCTGCTGTGACTGCGGGGCTCAGCTAAAACCTAAAGCTCTTAATTTAATGTGATCCCCAGTGTGTTTCTGTGTGAATGCGGATTCAGTTGTATGCATACTCACAAAATACTGTCACATCAACAGCACGCACATGGGCAGGCAGTCGGGTTCCTTTTGTTTTCTAATCCAAAAAAACTTGATCCTTCAGGGGAATTTATCTCCCGTCAGAGCGATATCATATTTAATCATATGTTTATTTTGCTCCACCTGTTTATTTTCTCTTTCTTTCTGAATGGAGAGTTTATGCACAATTGATTTTTTTTCCCCACAACTGAAAAGATCGTGCCTGAGCCAGACATGGCAAAAAAAGATGGAAATAAGATGCTGCTACATTAAATTATCTATTGATTTTGGGGCTGTATTTGTAATGGTTATGTACGAGGGTTACAGTGTCATGTGGTAAATTCCTCTGGTGAGTTTAAATGCTGTGGGGGTTGCTGAGGCAGAACACAGCTCTAGGTCATATCAGTAGCCAGTAGATTAGACTTGCTAAATTTCAGGGCCATGGAAATGAAAACAAACAAGCAGGATCTGGTTACAGTGACTGTTTCCTCAGAGCCGCC
>OMNW01005337.1:1760-46832 GCA_900303245.1 Selene dorsalis | reverse complement strand
CCCCCCACCCCCTCCCAAATTCTGTCCCTCCACGAACCACTTTATGAATGTTTGCATAGCAAAATGGGCATTGAGTGGGCAAAGCTTCGTTTAGAGGTCAGACTTGCAGATGAGACGCTTGAATGCCTTCAAACAGACAGGTTCTCTCTGCTTGGGCAGAGTTTGATTAATGTCTGTGAAGTGGATCTTTTTTTTAGGTGAAATTTTCAATCTCTTAGTCCATATGCTTTATAGATGGGCATCTGGCATGAAAAGCCCATTTCCTGTTCCCTCCTTACAGCACACAGTTTGAATCCTGGGACTCCTGACTATTGAGCCTGACTTGTCTTCGCAGGTGGAGCATAACAAGGGAGGAAAAGGCAAACACCATGTCCTATGTGTGACAGTGCCAAATGCATTATGCTATCGATGATTCACAGTGATATGTGTTTTGCTGTGAACTTATGTCCCCATCAGGGGCAGTGTGAGAATAATAGCTTATATTTCTCAGAAGCCCTATTGATAATGCACAGTCTTATTGACCATGCAGTCACTGTCTACTTGTCATTACACGGTCATATGCCACTTTTATGGCCTGTAATGATCTATTGACAGGAATTTTAAATGACATGTAGTGAACAGCATGTGAAAATGTTGTAAGACCTCCACCTAGTGGCAATGCAATCACACACCCCCACATCCAGAATACATGACACAGTTTTCATGTGTCCTGTTGACATTTCTTTTAGGAGGGGAAGAAGAAATTTGATAAAGAAACGGAGAAATACTACTCCACGCTTGAGAGGCACCTCAACTTGTCATCCAAAAAGAAGGAGGCATATCTGCAGGAGGTGAGACCAAAACAAATTTCCTCATCCCCAACCGGTCTTTGAATAATGTTCTTTTATGGTCGGCTGAGTGTCTCCTAAAAATAAATCTATTGTTTGTGTGCCAGTCTTTGCTCATTACCTCTCTAAGCACACACAGTCTCCAGGTGGTTGAGGTATTAACTCTCTGACCACACATTGCTCTCCCAGCTTGACCCCTCTCTTTGTTGTGGCACCAACCCTCGTTTGTTTGTTCATTCTCAGGCTGACACACAGATTGATAAGGAGCGACAGCTCTTTTATGATGCATCCCTTGAGTACGTTTTCAAAATACAAGAAGTGCAAGAAAAGAAGAAATTCGAGTTTGTTGAGCCGGTAAGTGAAGCATCGGTTTTACATATTTCTGTGCTCAGCTGGGGTTGAATGTGTATTGAAGATCCAGTTATTGCTTTGCCTTTTTTGTTATGTGTACAATATTTACTCAAAAAAATAGTTTAAATGTCATACAGTTAAAATGACACAGAGTATTTGCACTTATTGCTGATGGAAGTAGCTTTTTAAATGTCTTCTCCTGAGTTAAGACGGGCACAATTATGCATCTCCCTCGGGTGTATATGTGTGCTTCTGCACATTTGTCATCTTCATCACAAATGGTCTGTAATATAGTGAATCCATTTGGGGAAGCTAGTGGGTAAAATTAAATAAAGTGGCTGTTGTCAAACAAAACAAGACGAAGTGCAAGAGCAAATCAAACGCTCTATAAAAGCCCCCACTTTATAGATATCTGGAGTCGATTCTAACATGTTTAGCAAAGAAGTTACCAGGAAACATTAAGTTCTCTAGGTGTTAAATGTCCGGGAACGTGAGAAGGGAGCAAAGTGGTTGTTTTAAAAGCCCCCGCTCTCATTTATTTACATCCACTGGCAGCACAGCCAGAAGCCAGGCCAGAAATGTAAATCTCCAGGCGCGGGTTGTGCTGGGAAAAAAATGACAAGGCTCAGCCTTGCTTGTGATGAATCTGGGCACAGATAAGATGGTTCATCCTTGAACATTTGATATACCAAGCGTCATCCTAGAAATCAAATCAGTGGTTGTGTCTGAGGATTTGACTGAGAGCAGCCCTGTGTTTGCGGGATCCATGCAATTCTAGCGATGGGATCGTTTTTATTTCCTCCAACTATTCTGACAGTGTTTTTTCACAATGGTCAAAGGTGTTTCTGTGTTATACAGAAAATAAGATCAATATCTGTCAGCCATAAAAAAACACAACTTTGTGAAACTTTCCTTTTCTCTACTTTATCTAATGGCAATATTCATTTTCATTTATTGTTTTGATAAGATTCATTTCAGTTAATTAGTTTTTTACTGACACTGCAATCTGTATATTAGACGTAGAGTTTACTCCTAATGTCTAGTATATATGACAGCACACAATTAACGTGATCATATATATTTAGATGACAGCACGATAATTAACTCCAAAGAATATTCAAAAATCATTACAGACTGGATTTATCATTTTGTATACTGTAGATACAAAATGATAAATGCGTCATTATTGCTTCCTGTTTCAAAATGTACAATTCATGTTGCAGTGCCTTTTGAGTGATTTGCAATCCCAGTGTGAATTGGTTGTCAAGCTCTATATTGTTTATTAATTCAGTAAATCACCCTTAAATATTGTTCCTCTCTAGCTCCTAGCATTTCTCCAGGGCTTGTTTACGTTCTACCATGAAGGATATGAGCTGGCTCATGAATTTGAGCCATACAAACAGCAGCTCCAGTTCAACCTGCAGAACGTAAGTCTCAACACCTGAGGGTTGCACACACACACACAATGGCAACCAGCCACATAATCAGATTCTGGAGCTTATCATACCGAGATATAACAAGCCGAGTTTTCACAAATGGATAGCTGTGTGATTAAATGAGATTTTTTGCTGCACGGGGGGATCGATATTTTCAGTGTTGTGTTGCAGGCAGTTACTGCTGGCCATTTAATGTTACTGTGTCAGAAACTGTCAGAGTTTGGAGTAAAACTACAGCAGCAGCCTTGCCCCCCCCCTTCCATCACCGTGACCTCACCACTTGTAGCCTGAGGGACCAAATTTCACTCTGACCCAAGATGTCAGAGCCGCTGCCCTGACAAGTTCCACCCCATAACCCTCTCCATGTCTTCAGATGCAGAGAGCTCTAATAGGAGCTGGTGAAGGTGAGGCTGCTTCAAGCTTCTCTTCACTGGTTGATATGAAACAGCACTTAAAGGCATCTAAAGGAGAGGACTTCTTGCAGCATTAACAGCTCAACACCAATGTGTGATCATTTCAAGTACATTTCTACAACATAAATACAAGACAGTACAATGTTTTGAATAAGATGCCTTGTCTGTTTTCCTTAATGGTTTCCCAAATTGTTAGTTTTTTTTCTCAGGTGTTCTCATGCAGTTGTCAGTTGTTTGACATTTTGCCTTTGTTTGTTGTTCGATGCAAAATAAGATTTTTTTTTTTTGTTTGTTTTTTGGATGAGAAATCACAAGAAAAAAAAATTCCAATACACAACATGTCATCTGTTAATGCAATGATAACACAATCTAACATTTTCCAAACAGACACGAAACAACTTTGTGAGCACTAAGCAGGAAGTGGAGAAGCTGATGAAGAGGATAAGGTCTGCAGATCAGGACTATAAACCCCCGGGCCAGTGGACGATGGAAGGCTTCCTGTACGTCCAGGAGAAACGTGAGTCTTTCCAGCTGGGCTTCCCGCCAGCCAGGCCCTCTCACACTCTCCCCTGCGCCTCACTCATAAGTGCATGGTTTTACATCCATCACCATAAACATGTCTCGAGTTCTCCCGGGCCTCTGCAGAACAGATCCTCGGACACAGAGCTCATAATTCATCCTGTTTACAGATTTACTTTGATGTGCTCTCAAACAAGAGGAGGGGGGGAATACCACAAATGGTAGATTTTTATCAGCAGCGATAAACAACTTTTGATTTATCACAGTTTAATTGCAAATTGATTTTCAGAAGTCTCTCCAGAAGTCTGTGACTCAGACAAAAATATTTTTGGCTTTCTGTCCTAGGTCCCCTGGGATGCACTTGGACGCGTCACTACTGCACGTACGAGAAAGGCAGCAAGACCTTTACCATGAGCAACACTGAGAATAAGTCGGCTGGGAAACAGGTAACTTAGCTTATTTCAGCTTCAGTTCAGTTTTCTGTAGTTTAGTTTAGAGAAGTTATACACACAAATGAGCCAAGCTGAGAAGAGACTGAGCAAGTTAAATCTGTGTGGGTGATACAAAGAACCCCGCTTATAAGAGTGTGTCACCCCAGAGGGGATAAAGAGGAAAAAAAAAAAAAGTCATGACAGAGCTGCAAATTGGCGATGGAAAACAAAAGACTTGTTAACTCAAGGCGGACAAAAATGGTTCAAAGATAACAAAATCCACAAATAACTAGAAAAGGGAACTCAAGGAATGAAAACAACCCCTTAACAGAGAATGTCAACTGAACTGATTCACTTCATTTACAAGCGTTAATGCTTAAAAATGAGAGAAAACTTCATGCAGATGTCATAATCAAGTTATAATTATTTCCTACTTTGTGTCGCTGATCAGCCAATTGCCACCAAGTTTTTGCGTGGACTAATTGTTGTTAGACTTGTATCAGCAGTTAGAGATCAAGCCTTTAGAATTGCATTTCTATTTCTATTTTTCATATAGTTTGTGTTCATGTATTCATGTGTGGCATTTCTATTTTAGAATGGACTTGTCCTCAACCAGCCAGAGATGTTCAAACTCAAATCCTGCATTAGGAGGAAAACGGACTCCATCGACAAACGTTTCTGCTTTGATATTGAAGTAGTGGAGAGGTCTGTGACTGTCTGATTCTTTTACATGCTCCCAAAATGTCATCACATTGAACATGGACTCAAAACATATACAAATTGAGATATTTTATTCTGTTTCCTTTCACCCCTAGATTTATTCTGAACTCCCAGGCTATTTGTTTTTCATCACTAATTACGATCAGCTATGAGTGTATTTAACAAAAAATCAATACAAGTACCCAGTAGTCAGCATGCTATCATTTTGTCCATCTTCTATACTGACCAATAAACAATACCAACCTCTAGAGTATTATCATTACCATGGCAATATTTTAGTAACTTAATCTATCAAACCAAAAGTCACCAACATGTAAACAGTGGTAAAACTGTGGAGGACACACAGTGATTAAACAGAAGGTTGTTTCTTTGTTTTTTGTTTTTTTTTTTGCATGTGAGATGTTTTGTTCTCATGCATTTTGTGTTGTATTGAACCCGACTGATTGTGGCACTTAACCCAGAATATCATGGGAATACACAGCGTTTGAACATGCAAGAGCTGTTCAGGTCTGATTAACATCTTCAAAGACGCCAGTGTTTACCAGTGTTACATGTTTTCAGCTCTGTTTGTGTCCTGCATGTCCCTCAAGTCCTCTCTCTACCATGCTCTTGTTTGTTCTATGTCCGCAACTTCGATATTGACCCCGTTTTTGAACCAATTCCGTCTTTTCTCTGTGTTCATGTCAATGTAGAAATGACATCTATCGTGGAACTCTTTTCAGACCACTTCAGTTTTTCTGTAAAGTCCGGTATGTGAACTGACCAGTGCTGCCCTTCAGTGCAGTTGCATGTGCTGCATGTGTTCTGCTAATAGTATCATTCACTCATCTCAAATCCAAACCTTCTAATGAATACTGTTGCCTTCTTACCACTTCACCCAATCACACACCATTTAGTCAATATGGGCTTAAGGGTATAGACATATTGTTGAATTATTTCCACTTGTCTGTAGTTATGCAAATTATTTGCTGATTCATGAGAATCAATTGATCAAATTGCCTCTCTTTTAGAGGTCTGAAATGTTTTTGCTGTATGGGAACATTCACAGCTGATTTGTACTTAATGTTTTACTGGGCGGTAGGAAAGGGGATTGGCCAAAGATCAAACACCTCATTTGTGAAAGCTTGATATGAGCTTATTATTATGAGTGTACCGCAGAATATAGACTTTGCTCATCATTGTGTGTTATTGTTGCTCTGCACCAGCCGGCTGGGCTCTGCTCACCCTCAGTGTTGCTGAGCATGGACAATAACTGCAGTTTATTTGCAGGACAACTCATTTATCATAAACAGTGATGCCCCAAGGTGCTTGTTCCAACCACAAGGACAATGTGGGCCAAACTCCATTCAGCTTCAAGCTCATCCATTCATCCTCATTATAATAAACATGATCTTACACCTATAGCCCAGGCAGAATCAGGCCAACCAAGCTTATTTCTGAGAGTTTTTTTCTCACCCAAATTACTAAAAGATTATTCAGTCATGTGAATAGTTTTAATTTATTTGCACAGATTTTGAGTTATCCATCTTCTAAACGTCTTGCCTCCTCCCCAGTGAGCAGTATTTCATTAGAGCTCCTGAACAGAATGAAAAATATTATTGTCTTTCTCAGAAAAGTGTCCCCAACACTCTGAATAATCTGATAAATTTACAACAACTTTGACAGGGAAAGTATTTTCAGTGAAAGGTGATTAAAGGTTGCGATATGGGGAAGTAATGGGGGTCACTAGATCTGGGGAGAGATGTTGCTTTTGAACCTTTTATATGTCTTTGATATTGTGAGCAATATCATGGTGTTGGGGTGAAGGCTTTGATATTTGGGACAGATATCTGAAAACCTGGTCAAATAACTATCTGCATGGCAAAATATCATTAGAGGTGATGTCAAAAATGGTTGTAATTTGGTTGAAGCAATACATAACTTGTAACACATGCAACCTGACATGGCTCAATGCTAGTACTAACTTTCACTCCTGGGTGGGGTTAAGGTCTTTTGTTTGCCAGCATCATCAGTTAATGTTGTATTGTCACGTTAACGTCAACTGAAGCAGTGCTACAAATTAAGCGCTGCTAATGTTTAGACCAGCTTCAGGTGAGGTGGGATATGACACACAAGCTGCTGTGCTGTAGAACACAGAGGAGATTAAGGTACATGCATGTTGGGTGCAAAGGAATTAATCACTCTAATACTAAAGCACATGTAGCTTTTAATTGGGTGTGGGATGTGAAGCACCAAGCCAACAGAGGGCACATTTTTGATGTCAAGTATTTGCACACAGGCTATTTTAGTCACACTAGTCCTTTTATAGAGGTCTCAGCCAACGTAAACATGGTCTATCCAGGGCCCCCAAGGCAATGAGATCAGACTGAGACCAGCTTCTCTCTGAAATCTTTCCAGGCATGGCGTTATGACACTGCAGGCACTTTCAGAGTCCAACAGAAGACTGTGGCTGGAGGCCATGGATGGCAAGGAGCCGGTGAGGAACTCTCATTCATTTTGTGCTTGCTGCTGTTTGACCGAGGTGTTTTTAGGTTGTTTGTTCAACAAGCTAAGGCAACCAAAACCAATTCATTTGTCACTGGCACCCTCTTCTGGTGGCTTTAGTTTAGGTCTTCTTAAGAAACCATGACCTCACCATCCACTTGTGCTAAGAATAGAGCAGTCAAGGAGCATTGGGAGAAACACGGGGTGACACAATTTTCCTCCATCAGGACTTTTGTTTACTTTTAAAACAAAGGGTTAATAATGACTTCTGTATCCTCTCTAGATTTACAACCTGCCAGCCATATTAAGCAAAAAGGAAGAGAGTAAGTGCTTTCTTTAAAAAATCTTTTTCAACCTCTTTCATCTGTTTAAAATCAGCTTTCTAGGACTCAAGATAAAATATCCCCAATACACACATATGAAGTACATACTTTACTACCTATAGCTTTGTCTGTTCATTAACACAATTGCTTGACATGCACCCACTCAACTGACATAGCAGCAGCCTTCCAGCACAGGGCTTGTATCTTATTACTCAAAGCACAAGCACAGGGGAAGCTTATTATTCCCATATGATGCATGGTTAACCCAGACAGTTACTGACGTGTCAATCCCATTCTCCTGTTGTATTACAGCGTTTCTTAATGAGGCGGGATTTAACTTTGTAAGGAAATGCATTGACCTGGTGGAGATGAGAGGTGAGGCATTTAAATCTCTCATCTTTCATCTGTCAAACAACTTGATCACAACCTGGTGGATTTCACGAATAAAAATTGGCTTCACCCATTAGTGGACATGGCAATAGATTGCATTGGTTTTAACTGAGGAGAAAATCTTTGTTGCTTGTTCTCTGTTTCCCTTGTTGTTTGTCCTACAGGCATAAATACAATGGGGCTGTACAGGATTGGAGGAGTCAACTCCAAAGTGCAGAGGCTAATGACCACAGTCTTTTGTAAGTTGTACTGATAGCAGAAAGAAACATATATACTCCTGCTCACAGCCTTCTGTCCTAATGGGTCAAATGGGACCAGAGCCAAAAATGTCAAGTATCTGTATAGATTTAATGACATTCTTGTACACCATGTAGCCAAATAGTCAAGGATGCAGTACACCTCTGCAATTTGTAAATGCCTGACTAACCATTTTCTCTTCTTTAATGCTTTTAAATCTCAAGTGTATGGACAGCTCATTTTTCATACCATCATCTCAGGTTGAATCCAGATCTTTAGCTGTAGCTGGAAAACATCCTGTCCCACTATAATGAGGAAAGAGGTCCTCCTTGTGGTGTGACAGAGTAACAGCCATCTGTCATTACCTTATTAGATAACCCAAGGTAATCCAGTTTCAAACAGTTGAAGAGGAAATGTCTGAATTTTTTATTAAAGTCTTTAAAACTTCATCTCCATCTCCGTGAGACACAGCACATTTACTCTCCTCTATCCACTTTCTTTGCACAAGACAACAGCCAGTATTTTTAATGCTCATTTAAGCTGTCTATTAGGTCGTATCAGGCTGTATTGGTTTCTTCAGCCAGTTTACAGCTTAATCCTTGTGGTGAAATAAAACTAAAATGTGTTTCCAATAGCATCCAAGGCATCTGTGGATATGGACCTGGATCCAGAGACGTGGGACAACAAAACCATCACCAGCGGTCTGAAGAATTACCTCAGGTCAGCTTGCCCCACCAGCTGTGTGTCCTTTGCTGCCAGGAATCATCATTACCTCCATAATGTCTCTTTGAAACCTCCCCGGTGTTAGTCATGCATTCAGTGCTGCCACTGAGTCACAAAGGAAGGTGGCTGCATTCAAAAGACCCATGTCACTCAGGAGCTAAATGATAACTGTTCTTTTTATTCACCAGGTGTCTCTCTGAGCCTCTAATGACCTTCAAGCTCCACAAAGATTTTATCTTGGCTGTCAGTAAGTTATGGAAAGTTACTGAGACCTATAATATTAAATATATTTTAGCTGCTCTATTTACTTTCATTATTATTTGTGAAAGAGAGATTATTTAGTCGGCAGAACACGAACAAAGCAGGCACATCTGTTTACCGTAGAATATGTTGTTTTTGATCAAGGACGTCTGTGGGCAAATTGTATTTGTGCCAGAAGATGGCACATTTGAATTTTAAAATGCTTGATGAGAGTGAATATGTCTCACATATTGTTCATTTTTCTCTAACTTTTTAAAAAGGAGCAGGCTTTGAACTGAACCACATTTTGAATTTGGTCATGTAAAAGGAGATAGCTTCGTGGCAACTACATCCAAGCACTGACAGTAGGAAAGTCAAACAAAGTCTGAACCAATTAAACCATTTCCAACTCAGACAATGTGGCAACAACATGCTGTGTGTATCTCTTTGCTCCAGTGTCATGTCACACTGAGAAATTCAATTGGTTTAATCTGTGCCCATTCGCCTCTCTCTACACCTCTGATTTTAGTGCCTCAATTTTAATCTGAAAATTGAATGTGCTTTTTTCCCCCATCACAATTAGATTTTTTCTATTTCAGCCCAGGTTTATTTTGATAAAATCTAAGGTTAAATGTTGATGCACAACTACACTCATAAGTCAGCTAGGCATTCTTTGTATGTTTAAATCACCATCCTGATTATTTTACATCCATTTACCTTTTCTCAGAGTCAGATGACCAGAACTACAGGGTATGTGCTGTCCACGCCTTGGTTCACAAGCTGCCTGAGAGGAACAAGCAAATGCTGGAGCTGCTAATAAAACACCTTGTCACGTACGTGTTTCTGCAGTGAATCAGTTACAGCCTTGAAAAAGTGCAGCCCTATGAAACGATAAAAAACTGCTGTGACTGATTATATTGTCTTCATAGTTCGTGGACTTCTTAATGTATTTGTCAGTGCCTCTAAAACTGTCAATATCTGGTATAGAATAAAACTGTCACCACGTGGTGAACAGTTTGCATTATGGCTGTATCAACAGAGGCCACTGTCTTTCACGGTATATCAAGCTCATGTCCTCTACCTACAGTGTTTCCACACAAAGCCAGTGCAACCTGATGACAGTGTCCAACCTGGGTGTCATCTTTGGGCCCACCCTAATGAGGTCACAAGAGGAGACAGTGGCCGCCATGATGAACATCAAGTTCCAGAACATTGTGGTGGAAATACTTATTGAGAACTTCATCAAGGTACACACACACACACACACAAAAACAAGTTAGCTACCTCAGATGTCTGATGTTTGACAAAATGATTGGGTGTCATGATACAGGCCATTTCCTCCAAAGAAAGGCTTAAAATATTGGTAACTTCACACTTCAAAAGGTTGAAATGCACAATGTATTAAGAATTGTGTAGTTGTGTTGAGTAATCAATGTTCTTGCCAGATCTTCCATCAGCCTCCAGACCCCAATGTGCCCCTGCCGCAACCCCAGAGCCGCCCTGGCTCTCGCAGGAGCAGGGCCATCTGTCTATCCACAGGGCCCAGAAAGCCCCGCAGCCTCTACACCCCAACACTGTGTCTGGCAGATGCAGAAAGTGAGTATCAAAGCAGGGATTACCACCACAGGTCACCACACTTCCGTATGCCAAAATCTGTCATTGGGTATTCTAAATTAAAAGCTGAATTAATATTCTCTCATGTAAGCCAGAAAAGAACCACTAGTTTCCCCCTCAGCAGATTTTAATGAGGGCTTTGTATGCCTCTTCTCTGGTCCCTGCATAGGTGACACTTTCAGCAGCAGTCCAAGCAGCACCCCGATGGGCAGCATGGAGTCTCTGTCCTCGCACTCCTCTGAGCAAAATACCTCCTCCAAAACAGCCTCCTCTGCTCAGGTCAAGGAGAAGTCACTCCTTGACCTCCGCAGAACGCCGTCGCAGCTCTCAAATGGCCCCAGGAGCACGGTGTGTGTCAGCAGCCCCGAGTCAAGCTCAAAGGAGGATACAGGGCGTACAGATGGAGAGTCAGAGGATGCTCTCAGCCTGTCCTCAGTCAGTACAGCACCCAGGCTGTCCCCTGCACCCAAAAAAGCCCCACACACCCGGTCTGACCTCAGATCAGCACTGCTTAATCGTTCTGCCGCTCCGTCCCTGAAGTCACTGCATATATCTGAAGGTAGGATAATCATCCGGTAATCAGTCACGGGTGCTTGTCATTTGTCCTTGATTGAGCTTGCTTTATAGCAATGAATTGGAACGTAATATCAACGTGTGTAATTTTTCAGGACCGAATTCATACCCAATAAATTGGGTAGTTTTATTGTCGTCACTTATTCCTCCAGGACTTAGTGCTTTCACAGAGTGACAGTAGCCACTTCATTCAAGCATAATTTAAACAGTGGTTTTAAAATATCATGTACATGTCTCATTCTCTCTTGGTGCAGTTTGAGGGAGTCAAACTTAAGTATCTTTGTGTCATTTACTCGTAGACAGAAGTAATTACATGTATCTGTCCCTCAAGGCCACAGGAGCTGCTCTGGATCTGTCCAAAGTCTGTCAACACTGGAGCCCAAAGACAGTTTAAAGCCAACTGAGCACCCAGACCTGCCGCCAAAACAAGTGACCCGCCGCAGAACGGACAACTCGGTCACCAACGGCTACCAAAGACCTGGCTCAGTGTAATGATTTAATCATTTTACTCATCATTAATTATTGCTTCTAATACTAACGACTGCAGTGTGATACCATCTATGAAATTTTAGCAAGTGGACATTTTATACATAATTACTCATCTGACACCCAGTGGCAAAACAATTAGTTGAGTAATCAATCAGCCAACTGGCAGAAAATGAACAACAAACCTGATTATTGATTAATAGGAGTTATCTATCAAGGCAAAATAGCAAAGAATTACTGGTTTCAATTATAAATCTAATCTGGGTTTTGGACTGAGAAATCGAGTGATTTAAAGCCGTTGCCTTGGCTACGGGAAAATGTAATGACCATTTATTCACTATTTGTGTGTATCTGTGTGTGTACGTGTATGTGTGAGTGTGTGTCTTCCTCCCTCCCTCTTGTCTCTCCCCTCTGAGTCGTCAGCCTCCTCCTTCGCCTGTTTATGAGCACTGAGCATTGAGAGGTCTCCAAGATCACATAAGTATGTGTTAGGAGATTTATGTCTTTTCCTCTGTGGTGGGAGAGCCAGCTTTAATTACACTCTGCTCTGGGGTTGATGTGACCCAGCAGCAGTCTGCACTCGTTCTCTTGGGACAAATAGATTGTTTGACTTGTCATGTCTGAGAAGCTGGTCACATGGTATCTCAAGTAGTGTCCTTGTATAGCACCCACCCAGCTTGCCTAAGGCTGTGTTGTCCCCTTGACTCTGAGGTTGTTGTGTACAGGGTCAAAGGCAGCCTTGTTATATAGTTTAACTCAGTTTAGCTCCATGCTGACGCTTACCCCGCCCGGAGGAAGGAAACCTCCAGCATTGTATCGTTACGCCTTTCACCTCAATCTCAACAGCAAAGAATGCTGGCAAGGCCAAAAGAAAGTGGACTGACTTGTTTTGGCCAGGAAAGGTCAGATTGGCTTGAATTTCTTGAAATTTTTATTGCCATATTATTAAGTTGTGACTCAGGAAGTAGCCCTTGGACTAGTAAGCAAACAGGGGACCACTGTTCTGGGGTCTGAAGAAATAGGTTAAGATGTCTTGCATCTTACACATTACACTCATGTGTTACTTGCAAAAATACTTTTCCGTAAGTAAAACTGATCAATTTCACATGTTATACTGTATATAATCCTGAAAGTCACCTTGGTTTTTTCTAAATTGTGTATATTAATGTGAAATTCTTGATTCAAGGACCATGTGCAATGTCTACACAGCAGAAGGTCGCGGAGCGTTTTTCTTTAGATGACATAATTTACCAAATATTTTGCTTTTAAGCTGTGTTATTCTTAAAGTGCAGATAAAACTATTGTTTGTCTTATTTGTGCAGGGTTGCTGCCAGGGCACTGCTTTTCGAAAATGCCTCCTCCTCACAGTCTCTTCCAGTCGGAAGGTGTAGTAAAAACACGGCACCACCTTCAGCAGTTTGGCCCAATTAATCCCGCTCTCATCTCGAATTCGCCATGACATTGCTTCTGTTTGTTGTCTTCACAGAGAAGCCAAGGCGATGTACTCCTGTGAGGCAGAGCACAGCCATGAGCTCAGCTTCCCCCAGGGGGCGCACTTCTCAAATGGTGAGCGGAGCCAGGACAAGACAAACATTATAAGGCTCAGCTGACAGCTATTTTTCTGCAGCAGTGCTCACAACAGTACACTGCCTCCTTGCGTAGGCTGCCGATGTTTAAACAGTGTACACATAGAGTCTGTTGCATAGTGGCAGTACACAGAAAGCACTTGGCTGATTCCCAGTGTTATGTGGAGGCATAAAATAATTGTACTAGTGTGACACCCTTATATGCGTTACTGAAGACCAAACAGTGCTGGGATTTTTTATTGCCTCTTACTTTTTCCATGAAGATATGACTTGGCCCACAACCAGTGCAAGCAGGTCACAGTAACCTAGTGATGGAAGGAACCAGCGCCTGTTCCCTGTTAACACAGCCTGCAGAGCCAGCAGCCAAAAGCAAAAACGTCAACAAACGCTCCCTACAATTGAGCAGCAGGCAGAGCATTTTTATTGCACTCTACATTAACAGGCCTTTTTATTCTCCACATCTTTATTTGGCATATCTCTGCCAGATTGTTGCCTCTTAATTTTGGTGTCTCTTGCTGATTTTATGATTTCTGCTGTAACATGATCCTGCCTTAAAGCCTGCTAGAATATTCTGTAGGGACTGAATTTAAAAGCAGCCTGACCCTGAGTCTTCCTGAATCTACTATGAGTGTTTGTAGCTGCCTCATAGCATATTTTATTTATTTATGTGTCTTCTGCTTTTGCTTCGCTAAGTCTGAAAAATAAATTAGAATGGATTTAAATTAAGCCTCTGCTTCTCTCTTCTCTTTGACTTCAAGTAATTTGTTTCTCTTTTTGTCCTGTAGTCTACCCCTCTGTTGAACCAGGCTGGCTCCAAGCAACATACGAGGGGAAAACAGGTTTAATCCCAGAGAATTATGTTGTCTTCTTCTAACAGGTGGTAAACATGACATCTTTTTCATGGTATCCATGGAAAAAAATGTGATTGATTGTTGTAATGTTACTGTCATTGCTCGTAACTAACCTTTCAGCATTTTATGCATACCTAACAGATATGAGGTTGGGCTGTAATTGGTTTAACAGAAGTTCAAAGTTTAGAAATGTACCTCCTTTTCTGTAATGACTTCATTGTGAAATGCTGGGGAAGCTGCAGAGATTCAGATGTAAATATATTAACCCATTGACTGCACTGGTGTTTTTAGTCCCAGTATTTGCTTACGGAAACACAAAACAATCAGATCCCATTTCACAAGTTTTATTCTCAGAAATATGTTATCGCTTAACTTCCCATTTTAGCAACAAAACATTTTCATCAAGTTGTTAATGGAAATCTGTAGTTTCATAAACATTTAATCTTAACTGTCATTGAACAAACTGTGATTTAAAGTATGGATACTAAACTAATCTATTAGAAAAAAGCATAATGGGTTTGCACCTTAACTTTCATGTTTATGCCCTGTGATCATTGTTCAACCACTGAACCTGCTCACTGCTGCAGTGCACTTTCTGGTTAGCTATACAGTACAGTACTGTACATTAATGCTCATATGTTCTTCTGTAATTGCTAATCAAAATATTTACTTCTTGTCTATTACTATAAATTATCACATCAGATATATGCCATATGTAAAAAGTGTTTTTTATATACTGTCATGAATGCCATGTTCACGAGGTGGAACCCTCATCTTTAATGCCTGTTGTGGTACTGTACTTGCTGGTACACTGGTGTACTAGTAATGACAGCTAGACATTTAGCTGATTATATTATGTTAAATATTTAATTTTCCATTACTCCCACATTTTCAAAGTACAAAGTCCATAATGACCTAAAAAGTGACACTATTCCAGAAATAGTTAAAAGAAAAACATAATCACAACCTTTTTTGTCTTTCAGTTATTACAAACTGAAACTGAAAATTTACTAGTAAGACTTTCTCTGGTTACCAAAAATGTATTTTGCCGAGTAATTTGAGATCTCATGCCAAGATCAGGATGTTCTTTTCCATTTACATCTTTAAGAATGCGAAGTGACCTTGAACAGTGATGCTGGAATAATACTCCCTTACAGTCTGAATTTGGAGGGGCATACCAGGGAAATTACATCCGCATCCTGAATTATGTAACATTTTGCAGCCCCCCCTTTTTTTAATGGGAAGCTTGTTTCCTTGCAATGATCTACTGTGTCTTGATGGTGCATAAACATGTCTATAAATAAACAGAGTGATTTATTAGACCTGTGGTCCAAATCCCTTTGTCATGGTGAGTATAACTCATGCTCACTGAAGCAAGGAAATCTAAATTCAACATTTAAACTGGCAGTGAGACAATCCTACTATAAACTATATTAACTGCAAAATTGATTTGTTTCATAATGTCTCTTACTTATAGACATGGTTGTATTTTCCATTGAAAAAGACAATTGTGGTTGTCTTGTAGTATGTATTATATTCTGGTGTATAGGCTCCTCCCGAACCAGGTTGTTTGGTTTATAAAAACTTGTTTTTATTGCATATTTTTATTACTTTGGTCCTGGCAGTTATGTTTTATGTCCCATTTAAGCTTAGAAATTAAATTTGGTGTTAAATGAGATTTTTGGAGAAAGGTGATTGTTGATACTCAGCTGAATGTTGTTCCAGATTTTTTTTAAAGATTTTTCTTAAAATTGTAAAATAAATTAACCACATTTTTGCTTTTTTTTCATTGTTTTCATGAACTGCTGCACTCACTTGAATTAAATGTGTCACATGCATCCTGGTAACCTCTGTCATTGTGTGTATTTTGATTCAGATTGAAATGCACAACTCTCTTTATTTAAACAAAAAAAAAACATACTGTATATTTGTGCAGTGCTGCAGAGAGGCACAATGACTGAAATGGCTATAATTCATTTATGTGTTATTTATGTGTAAGCATGAATTACAGCCATTTCAGTCACTGTGCCTCTCTGCAATTCCTTTCTACTTTAGTTATCTTCCCAGTCTTTCCTGCATGAAATAGGTGCATTAAGTTAAGCTGCTGTGAACCCTAAAAGCATTTCATTAGTTTAAGCAGCAGGTTTCACTGTCTTCTGCAATTTTCCTTTCTCAAAATACAATTTCAGCAAGAAGCACATAATCATTAAATTTTATGGGGGTTTTTTTTCTTTTTTTACAGCTTCAGTACAAAAATATCAGTATCTCAAAACCTACTGTATATCAGCTAGTAAGTACCATCTGTACACAAGTTGTAGGATGGGAAAAGCTGACTTCACCAGAATTTATACAGAGGAGCTTCAATAAATGATGCTTCTGACTCAATAGTATTCGTGATAGTTGTCTACTAAAAACTGTATTTTAAAGAGCACGTTCATTATAGTTCACTTCGTAAAGAGCATTTGTGGCAGTTTGGCAAAATATGGATGACTGACTACATTTGCTATTGTGATTAATCCAGTCGCAAGTTGTCTCCGCAGAGTCGTGATGTCTGTGCCGGCATCATCACTTGGTGTGGAATAAGAGGGGCCTCACCATGCCTGCCAGGACCTTGGGAAGCTGGGACGCAATGACCTCTGTCATCATCTCTGGAAACTCCACTTTCATGGCGTCTGCTTGGATGAAGGTGCTCAGACAGAACAGGTTGACCTTCTTCACTATCTGTCAGAAAAGAGACATTCAGGTTTTCCTTGGTGCTCATTAAATAGCAGTTAGATTCAGACAGTGTTGCACTTAGTGCTGTGAGGTGAACCCTACATCATGCATGGCGTCCATCAGTTTGGTGAGGTGGTAGAATCGCTGTGAGCTGGCCACCATGCCCTTCTCCTTCATGTGGATAGCCTTGGTCAGCTCCCGGATGTAGTTTTGTCTCATTTCTTCAAATACTGCCTGACTTTTGAGTCCCTCAAGAGGCACTGAGAGCAGACAGGACACTTAGAAAATAATTCCTTCAAATACAAACTATTCAAGATTGTAGAAAAACGATTACGGTATTATTACTGTCCAGAACAGAGAAGTTCAGGTCAACAATGATTGCTATAGAAGTAACATGCTGCTAATAAAAGCAGTGTTTTTTGACCTGTAAAACGAGGACCTGATAGCAACTGCTACATAAATCTTGTCAAGGTCCAGTCGCCCTGTGCAACACTCCCCTTATTGTGCAGCTTTACAGTAGATGCTCATCATGCAACACTGTATACTGAATGCCCCCACTTCAAACTAGGTCAGCATGAGGAAAAACAAGAATTATCGTGCGTCTGATTGAATTAGCTTTCTGTCTCTTACCTGTGTTGAGTAGTATTATGGCTTTCATGCAGAGAAACTCCTCACGAGTGACCTGAAGGTTTGCAAACTCCTGAGGAATGAACTGTATTGCCAGGCAGAGGTCATAAATAGGTGATCTCCTCATTTGCTCCCTAACAGGCAAAAACAAAAACAGTTTGTGTTTTGAGGACAACTTGGGAACAATCATTGCCTTTTTAATAAATGCATCAAGGTCGTGTCTGTACATCTTAACTCATTATTAAGCAAAATCCAATTTAAATTGCCTGAGTGATGGTGGTTACTTACTGACTAAGAACCAGATCAGGTGCAAAGTATAAGTATTCGCTGGTAACGTTCTGAAAGGAGCGCCACCCAAGTGCGAACACCATGAGGTTCATCCATGAGTACTGAATGAGGGTCATCTGATCAGTGATATGAAGATGACGAAACCCTTAGAGAGAAAATGAAATTAGAGTACAGTTAATTTTATGGCTTCTTGGTCCTGTATGTGTTTTTCATAACTCATATTTTGGTTCAGCTGACAGCTTTACTGCAAAATCTTTGTTTCTTCTAACATTTACTCTGACATTCAAATTATTTCATACTACTTGGAACCACATCTCTTGTATCTAATATTCATGGCATTACAAAACCTTCTATCTAAATCAGTATTTAAGCCTGAGACTCTCAGCAAGGCCTGTCAGCGGATCCCCATGGCGACAACAGGTGACCGTGAGCTGAGAGAGCCGTTACCTGGCAAGGACTTGGACCATTTGACAATCCACAGCAGCTGTTTCTCGCACAGCCTGTTGAGACTGGTGAGCAGAAGATGGGGAACATCGGGCTGGGAGTTGTCATAACCAGAGTACATGGTCTCTGGTTCGATGTTTTCCAGGATACTGAGGATCTGTTGGTTAAGCTGCACCTCACGAATCCCTGGTATGCAAGACATGGAGGTCAAGGCCTGATTGTCACTGGTCATGGCCAAATGGGACTGGAACATCAGGGACGGGGCCAAACCCAAGGCTTTCAATGCCCCAAAACGCTTCAGCTTCCTGCCTGTGACATAAATACAAGGCCTGGTAAGATTTAATGACAAAGAGTACAATTTGTACCCATAACTCATCACAGATTTTCAGTGAAGCCATGTCAGTTTAAAATTTGAATGGTAAAGTTGCTCAATCATGGCTCCCGTTCGATTTTAATTCACTATCGTCTTGATCTGAGCACTTTGAACATTCTCTTTGATGCTAATAGTTATCTCAAAAGCGGCATCATTTTAATATCTGTGCACAGAGAAATTCTACCGAATCATACCTCCGAGCATCATTCCCGCTTGATAGCACTTTCGCAGGCGACATGCAGGGCAGTTCTTCCTCCGGATTTTGTCCACAATACAGTCATTTCGCCCAGCGCAGAGATAACTATGATGGCCTATTGAATGAAGGGGAACAGGAAGTGCACACAATTTTAACAATGTTTAATTTTCAAATATGAAGGGAGGAGGCGAGACATGACAAGGGAAAAATGTTTTGAAGGGTTCTTGACTATTAGCATGGCTGCTCCACTCTGAGGCAACATTCTGAGAAGAGATCTAAAGAAGAAAATTAGATAGAGGCAAGGCTGTGAGGACAGAGTGACACGGCCATGGTGAGACATAGTGGCTCTTATATATCTCGCATTGCAAGATAACAAGAAAAACTTGTCCAAGAGGAAGAACACAGTGAACATTGGTCAGTGTGATACTGTTGCTAATGACCCTTAATAAGTACGGTAGAAGGACAGTCAAATTTGGAGCGGTAACTCCCTTTCCCCACAGCTTTCACTGTGGACATGTGATCGCTGATATTAGAGATTAATATTCTGCTAGAACCACAAATTGATCCTTCAGTCTTTTTTCATTTACCTTTTGGTTTGTTTGTCTGGAAAAATGAACACTGACCAATAAGGAGGGCCGATTAACAAAAAAAAAAGAAAGAGAGAGAGAGGGAGAAGCAATGCAAGTTTGATCTGTCATTGCGACATCTTGAAACATTATCAAAATCCAAAAGAAAAAAATATTGAAACTATGTGTAGACAGTTTAAATGATGACTGAGGTTCTTATCTTTTGTAACAGCCCACATACACTTCACTGGATGTGGGATGGAAAAATACTGGACTGAAAGCGTGCACAAAAACAAGAAAGGAAAAAATAAATAAATAGAAGCTGTGATTAACACTCAACGTTTTCAAGCACATTTTCTTTACTCACCTTCAACTGCCCTTTTAAAAAAGACTTTACAGCTCCCGCAGGTCAAGACTCCATAGTGGCAACCAGATGCCTCATCTCCACAGATCACACACAGTCTCTGAGGTGGCATACTGACAAAGAAGAGAAGAAAAAAGAAACACAGATTAACTCATTTATGAGACCAAAGTCATAAAAAAAGTTTGATCATTTTCATATTGAAGGCTAAACTAAAAGTTGCTTTCATTTTACACTCATCTCTCATTTTACTGGTTTAATGTGGTAACACTTGGTGAATTCAAAACTCATTGAAGGGCCCTCTCTCCATGTTTATATGAAGTGCCCTAAGGGCTGCTCATATTAAGGCACATAATAAGAGATACAACCAGATAATTCTGCTGCCCCAAAGTAACAGAGCTTCTCCAGAGGAAAACTTTAGAAGAAGTTCTCATCTACTCTGACTGTGACACCTCCTCAAAGTTTGTTTAACTGTATAGTGTTGGATTAATTACCCAGGGAATGTAGAATAAGGTGAAGGGTTCCTCTGAGGCATGGCCTGGTTCTGGTTCCCGTCATAGCCGCTGAGTGTGAACGGGTCCTCGGTCGCCCCTCCAGACTGGCACCAGTATTGAGGCTCAGCTGGAGACGTCTGCATCTGCCAACGGGCAACCTCGTTCTTGTACATCGTCTGTTGCGAGGCTGCGTACGTGTGAGCGTCAAAATTGACGACAGTCTTCCCGGGCAAAGAACACCTGGAGTCAGTCCTCACCTGGCTCAGCTGCTCTGGCTGGTTCAGGTCGATCAGAAAGTTTGGAGATCCCTCGAGCCCCGGCCGAGGACCTGTCGTGGCTGACCTGAAGCTTGAGGACTCGCAGACGCTGAGCCCCAGCTGCTGCTTCCTGTCGGTGTCGCAACAGGTGTCAAGAGAAAATATCTCCGATGATGCATCAAAATTGGGTAATGGGGTGTCCATGATAACGGAAGGCTCCTTTTCGTCTTTGATGAACTTGCACGCTCCGGCGGTCGAGGAGAGACTTACGCTTGCGCCGGACAAACTTTCGGGTGTAGCCACATTCGATCTCTGAACTTTTACAAAATCCCACGGCACACTGTCGCACTTGAGATATTCACCCCCACGGTCATGAAAGAGTTTTGTAGCGAGTGGACCATCGAGTAAGTTGCAGTCTGCAGAGAAAACTGTCCCATCGACGCCTGTATTCAGACCGTGGATCAGTGTGCCGCCGTTTCCAAAATTACGCACGGAGGAGGATACGCAAGTTAAAGACTGTGGTTCGTTGGATAACTTCGTATTACTGTTTCCAGCTTCAGTCAAGTCACTTACTCGTGTATCAGTCGAATCAACGATGCTGCTCATCCTCCCGTTTATTTTCTTTTCCATTTTCTGAACCTCGGAGCGCACAGAGCCTGGAGTGCGCCCACAGGCTGGACAGTGTCTGATATGTTGTAGCTCAGAGACCTTCCTGTAATCCTCCTCCCCGTCGAAAAGGGAAGGCTGCGACTTCGCCTTTCTTTCACATAGGAGTCTGCTCCATAAAAGTTAACAGCTGATCAGAAAAGAAACGAAAACCAACTATTAGCTTGAATGATGATGAGTGATAATGAGCTCACCCAGGAAATAAACGTGTTATATTCAAGTAAAAAAGTACATTTCCTTGTTTTTGTGGATGTCATATTTCAGAGTTGAATGCATCATCCCTATGGCTTTCTTCACTCAAAACATATCCAACCTACCAAATGATGCCAGAGGAAGTATCAATGCACTGCCCTGATGGAGAAAATGTATGGCGTTACGCTATCTTTACAGAGTTACAACAAAATAGCCAACCAATGAGGAAAAACAACAATGGACCACATCCATGTCATGGACCATTAGTCTCCACCCTTCTATTCATGGATAAGTTGGAGCATGGTGACATTTTTTGGACAAGTGAGAAAACGTGGATAGGATACATTAGACATTATGAGACAAACTAAAAAGCTTTCACTAAGTTAATGGATGTCCAAAAAACCTATTCATCCTGAACAGCCCTGCTGAGTTTAACTGAAGGTCAAGACCAAATATAACAGAGTCTGAGGACAAACTTAATGTTTGGCATCCTAGATTTTAACAGCACTGGTGTAAGGTCTGAAATAAAGTGACACAAATGAGAGATTTTGTTTTGTCTTCTGCAGAAGATCTTACTTTAATTTTTTAATGTTGTCCTTTTTTGTACATTCGATCTATTTAAAACTGCCTACAACTTCAGTTCTTACTATAAACATTATGTTTTTACTGTGCATTTACAAAAATGCACATGAGCAGTCTTTGTGTCAAGTGAATTATATTTATCTATGCATCTCCTTTTCGGTGGTCCTCTATATTTCCAAAGGACACTGTATCACAATAGCACCCTCACCCCATTTGGACTCATCTGATTTACTAGTTTTTGTTGCCCTGGATAGATAACAGAGTGTTTTACTATTCAAGTTAATCAGTCGAGTATGGATGTTGCTGATGCATGTAGTTGTGATGCACACACAGGCCTTGGTCCTATCTCCTGCGTCACGTATTTGACGTTATCAGAGGGGATTTTCCCACTGTGGCCCACATAATTCTTGGATAACAGTTTCACATTCACATCTTAATGATTTGTTCTTCAAGTGCTGTAATGGCCCTGCTGTCAGAGAAGACTTTAATCTGTAAATGTGACGTGCGTGGCTCATGGTGACCCCCCAAAGCTTTTTTGTGTAACCTGATCCCTGGTGCTTTTTAAATCAGTTTGTATATAGGGTGGACACATGGGGTAAATGTATTTTACCCAGCATCACAATAATCCGTTTATACAATATACTAATGATTAATGTTGCTTTTTTGATAATGATGTTCTTTTAATAACAGCGATTTCTGTCTCTTTATAGATTTTCCTTGGTACAAATGTTTCATTCTGGCTCTCTTCAGGGACTTGACTCACTGGCTTTTCCTCCCCTGGCTGTAGATGGAGGCGAGCTGTTTGTCTACCTGTCAGGTCAGACTGTTCTCAGACAGTTGTCTTGCTTCACAGCAAGCGTGAGAGCACAACAGGATCTGCTGCAATAAATTTAACAACCAGTAAACCCTCTGTGCTCCCTGAGGAAAAAATAATAATCAATTTTAGTTCTGCTCATTAAACATTATGCTGAAGTGACAAACATGTTAATAAGCCAGCACATAAAAAAATCTGACAAAAGTTGTGTTTTGTATAAAAATGTAATTCCTCTTTATTGATCTTAAGTTTCCATCACAGAAAAACCTAATACAGCAACTTGAGAATCACAGAAAGCTGCAGGCAGTAAGTACTAATCAGCTCTTTTATTTTTTTATGTTATGTCTGATTTGTGAACCTGCCACTGTACATTCAAACATCAGCTAGTTTTGTTTTTTTTATCTGAAGTGCATTTGTACTGAGATTAGAAATCACCCCTAAATCAAACTATATAAACATCACACATTAGCAGCCTGTTACTCATATCAGTCTAACACAGTTGTGTAAGAAAAAAGTTCCATTAGTGCCACCATGTGGTTAAATTTACAGACAGCAACAAGAACGAACACGGTTTGATGAGTATTTCCTCCAAAAAGGGAAAGGGGAAAAGCAAGGATGGTTTTATATTTAACATACCCGATAACAAGTTTTTTTTAGGTGTAATTTTGTTTGAAAAAAAAAAAATTAAGTCTGTGCCTTAAGAGGCTCTCTGACCCTCACTGAAGTGAAATGCAGTGCATTTTAAGAGTGTGTTGACAACTTGTGCCTCTGCTCCTCTTTCTGCTGAATGTGTAAGACTTCTCCCAGTTGTCTGATGAGATCTGTAAGTGTCTTCATGTCATGGTTCTCCCTCTCCAGCAGTTCATAGCGAAGACTGGAGATGTCTTGTTTGATCTCTTTCAGTTCACCTGTGAGACCGTAAAGTGAAACAGTGTCAAATGGTGTTTCATAGTTTGGTGATATGCACATGAAAAGCATTCTACTCAGAACATCCACTGAACTCACCTTCATTCACTTCATCGTTGTCTTTGTCTCTTTGTGCTTTCACAATGTATCTTTTGATGAGGCGATTCATTATCTTCTATGAAAAAGAATTGAAAATTTGAGCCTTCAGCTGATGAGCTAATTGGTCCCATAAAGTCTGAGTTAGGTAAAAAAGGAAAGCAGCAGCCAACATAATCATTCAGCTTATTTGATTGTTTAGAACATGGATTTGACTGACTCATTATATCGATACATGTATGTATTACATATCTCCTTTTGAGTATCTTAAGTTGTTGGCATATAAGTTAAGACTGCATTATGTCTATTCAAATTGTATGTGTATGTAACAGTTATTAGCAGTTTAGGGAATAAAAACAGATTTACCTGGTGGCGGGTTGGACCAAGTGACGTGTCCACAGTCAGATCTTCCTGTTGCCTTAACTAAGATTAGGAAGGACAAAAAAGAGAAGAAGCATTGTTAATACTTATCTTGTGCTTTTCTGAGATACTCTGACAACTGCAACTTGAACATGTGACACAAGCATACTGTGGGCAAATTTCACTTGACCTTCAGTTAAACTCAGCAGGGGATTGTTATAAATGTCTTTAGACATTCATTTACATCTAACAAAATTGATCTGGTAATTTCCTTGTTTCAAATATAATTTATATGAACAGCTGGTGCCTCACTTTATTAAGCTCCATCTCATCATTTGAATTTTCTTTGCCTTTGTCTTGAGGTACAGCCCAGAGAAACATCCTTATCCACAGCAGGAGGGAGACAACAGACTTTGGGCTTGGTACAAGGTTGAAGGGCACAGGCAGCGTGCCACCGTACTCAAAGTAGGAGAACCAGAGTTTAGCTCTGGCAAACTTCCACTCGACATCAGCATCATCCTGCATCAACAGAGAAGAAATAGTAAGTAGGAGTAAGAGCATTTGCATTTCTGATGTGTGACTTCCAGCTGCTTATCTACATTTCTCCACAGTGTTATTGTGTAAATCAAATTTAAAGCAGGAATACAAAACTGAACTTAATGTGGCACCTTTGGCATAAATCAATAATTAATAAGAACAACTACAAATATTTTGTCAAATTAAATGATTTCTAAAATAATTATGATCTTATAACACCACTGACAGCAACAGAGACATGACAAAACACTATACTAATACTAATTGAGGAATGTAGCTGGTTAGAATTTACCTCAATTTCTTGGAAAGAGCTGTTGAACATGGCGATGAGCATATTCAGCAAGACAATCACCATGATGATGTTGTACACCCCGTACAGAACATACCCGATATTCTCAATGAATTTATGGTCAATATTGATGACCACTGATTTAACCTCTGACAAGCCAAATATGGCCCAAAATAATGTTTTAAAGCTTTCTTCAAGCCTGTAGGAGGGGAGAAAAGGTAATCAAATTAGTGTTGTTATGTTAGTCTTACATAATAATTCATTTCAGATAGTATCCAGAGCTGCAGTCGACCGAGCGTGTTCAGGTAAACTTAGTTAGTAGAAGTCTATAGTTGGTACTCACGTTGTAAATGCATCATTGTGCTTGGCTCCGAGGTAGTACGAGTACAGATTGAACATCCCCACCATGAAAGCCACAAAGACTGTTATGAAAATCACCATGAACTTGAAGATATCTTTTACGGTTCTTCCCAGAGATATCTGCAAAGGCCCAAAACTCTCATTGGCAGGCAGGATGTATGCAATGCGGGAAAAACTAAGCACGACTGCAATTGCATAGAGGCCTTCAGAAATGAGCTGTGGGTCTGAGGGCATCCAGTTGATTCGAGCTGAAAACAAACAAATGTGGAATAGGAACATTTTTTATCCGGTAAACTTTGACAGTAAGAAAATCATTACCTGAATAATAGCTTGCAAAATTCTTTATGTTCGTAAATATCCTGTTTCAGAATCAAAAATATTTAATAGCTGTTTATCAGATCAATAATAAAAATCAAGGTTCAGTGAAGCAGCCTCAAAGACTCCTTTTTCAAAAAAAATGTTTAAGGTTTTAAGGTTTTGATTATTGAATCACACATATATTCTTTGGTCCTCACTTACCCAGCTGGAAATACTGTATCTCAGAGGGCAAGGTCATGTTGGACAGGTCATTGTAGTGCTTGTCAACATAACACTGAGCAGAATATGCATGCCAGAAGGCCATTAATCTGGCAATGAACGAGGTCATAAATATGGCCAAGATACTAAAGTCAAGAAGGTTCCATGGTTCTGAGATGTATTCCCGAATGTCCTGTGACCAAATATCTTTACATCCTTCCCAGATCTTCCCTACAAGAAAAGGGCAATCACATATTCAGTTGACAATCACACTGTCTCAAATAACATGGCTGATATGATTTGAACACATAAACATGACCAGCCTAGAATTGGTAGTCCTATCACATAGTTTTACTGATGCTGTGTACTGACAAAGTGTGTGTGATGTGGGTCCAAAGTCCCGCCTGAAGAGCTAAGTGTCACCTTGCCTTTTTCATCCTCGGAAATTCATTACAAGTCTGATTTATAATGGTACACGCAGTGAGAATATATAATTATCTGTTAGCAATTTCCTACCAAGATAGATATTTAGGATTTATAACCGCAGTGACTCATAATATCCTTGACCCTGCATGCAGAGCCGAGTGATGTAATTGTGTAGGCACCTGACTTAAATCATGACAAATCAACAAGACTGTCTGAAAGATGGGAAAGGAATAAATTAACATAATGTAAAACTTACTAACTCAAAAGGAAAAGATATGATTGTTCACTATGTACATATGATTGTTCAGTTGTATATAAGAATGGGAAAGGGACAGGGTGGCAGGGAAAGCAGGTTCACACTCATGACCTATGACCCAGGATATGATGAGAATCTCCATCCAGGTGAAGGGGGTGGTCTTCATACGAAACAGCTGGGAAGGATGATCGTGGGTGGTCATGTTAGGTAGAAGTGACGTTCCCTCAAAACGGTCTGCTGCATTCAGGACCAGCAGGCCAAGAAATATCATAAAGGAAGCTGCGTGGGCCACAAACTTCAGGAAAGGTCCAGACATGAGTTTCCCTAACTGACAGAAGTCAGAGTGTGGCAAACAGGAACAAAATTTAACACTGGTCTAAACTACTACATTTTTTTTGAAAATTAGATGACAGAATATTATCTGATGTAATGTTAAAAAAAACATACAACATTTTTGGAACTAACCTTACTTGATGGAGCTATCAAGTACATGATAGCCAGGATGGGCAAACCAACAGCTACACCAAGGACAAGTAGGATTTTAACTGCTGTCGTTTGCTGACGCAGTCCAGAAAAGTTCTCATACCATATGGAGAGGAGTTGCTGCTGGCAATTGGGATGTGCTACAAACTGCTCCATTGGCAATTTTTGTGTGTTTGTGCGTGTGTGTGTAAAAGACAGAAAGAGAGAAGGACAGTAAAGGATTACATACTACATATTACACCGTCAAACACAAGGTCAAGTATTGACACAAGTACATCAGTTCTAAACCTAAAAATTAAAGGTCCTGTATTTTACATTTTCATTATATTTTATTTGAAGTGAAGAGGCTCCCTAGGCCTTTCTCCCGATTGGCTGATTGCCTTATGAGTGATTGAATAAAAACAGAGCAGATTTCAGGTAAAGACGCAAAGAAACCAAATAATGTAAAGCTGGATGTTGGGTCTACAGGTGGGTGGGATTTGGGGCATGGCAGTGGTGACTGCTTTGTTCTGACATCACAAAGTTACATATGGTCCTGAGGACCAGTTTCTGAACACAGGCTGTGTGCTTTTCTTTGTAGTCTGAGCACTTTGATACTTTTACAGTTTTAATAAAACCTCAGCCTACTTTATAATCAGAAAACATATGAGAATCTCACTTCATGCAATGTGGGATCTTTTGCTGCAGATGCTTACCTTTTTAACTTCATATTTTATTGCAAGTTTTAACCTGATAAGGTTTTGTCTGCCAAAGGTTTCAGTGTTTTGACATGATTCAAGGTCCCCATTTAAGATGGCTTCCACTTCCTCTGTGTTTCGACACAAATCCAGGAGTCCTACCACGAAATCCTTACACTGCATCGACAGTTTCTTGTAATCATTCTGTAACAAGAGAAAAGCAAGATTTATACAACCATATTCTTCCATTTTTATGATTCACCAATGGTGAAAAACTGTCAGACCCCCTAATCCTGTCATTATCAGTAATCTTTTAATCAACATGATGTACAGCTGTCATCCCTACATTTTTTATCAAAAAAAAAAAAAAAAAATCTGGTATATTTTAGAACTGACTGAATGACTGTACCTTGAACTCCTTCTCAGTGTTGGCAAGAACTGCAAGCTCATTGCTCAGCTCCAGAGCTGCCATCACAGGGTCTTCATTGGAGAGGGACAGATATGCTGGACTAGCTAGACCTCTATATGCATGAATGCGGGACTGTGAATGGCTAAAAGCATCATTCCTCTGCTGCTCACTGCAGGTCCTGCACTGACAGAAGTAGTCATGGGGCCGCTCTATACGGGCCCCCTTCATAAGAAGAATGTGCACGATTTCGTACTCATGGCACTGAGAAGCCAGAATGATGGGAGTGATGTCATGAGAGAAACGTGTGCCATCCTCATCATAGGCAAAGAAGTCGTCATGCGTGTCCCCCTGGCTTGGACTGTTAGTGAGCCTCTGACTGTCTGCAAAGGCCTGATGGCTCAGTATGGCCTCCACTATACGAATGTAGCCTTTACTGATGGCTAACAGCAACGCATCTCCTATTCTAGCCAGGTCCTTCTTCCTAAGTAGGAGCTTAGTCACGTCTAAATGCTCATTGGCAACTGCCAGTTGCAGTGCACTTTGGCCCATGTAGTTTACACAGTTGACATTGAGCTCTGGCAGTTCCTCTAGCATCCGCCTCACTTCAGGAATGTTGCCATATTCTGCAGCATCCAAGAAAAGTTCCTCTGTCATGGAAAGGCAGGAGGAGGACTGGGCATGAAACATATATCCAGCTCCCCGAAAACCTTGTCTCCGGGGTTTGGCCATGACTTGCCGCAGCATGATGGCTTTCCCTTCATTGCACCATCTAAACAAAGGTAAAAAATATTTTATATACCATATACCATATACACACAATACCATTATAATTTGAGTGGAAATGCCGAAAGTTATAAATGCAAACCAAAGCACTTAGGTTTCACTCGCACCCGCTTCAGGATGAATAAGATTTACTATGAATTTTCTACTCACTTGCCTCTATATTTCTGAAAAAGGTCTTGAGAAACCAAGCAGTGAATGAACAACAATGAGCAATGGACAGCTGGTCTCATCTGAATTATGACTACAAGTGTGACACCACCCACGGACTCATCATCTGCTCCCCTTCATTTCATAGCCTGGCAGTGGCACTGGTGATCCACTCAGCCTCTGTCTGAAGGTTAGCCAAACTTACTTTGCATTATTATTGAACAATGATGTATACTGTTTAATGATGCTACATATTACAAGTATGACGTTGACTCTGTTCATTAGTCTATGATCCTACAACCATATGACAGAGACTTTTAATACTAATTATATTTAGTGTCATTGTCAAACGAGTAAATGTACTTTCTGCTTAGTAATTGCATTTGAATAACGTGGTTATCTCAGAAGCTAATTGCTTCAGCACAGATGACGACAACTTCCCTTCATTCAATCATAATTAGAGTTAACAAGATTTTATATGACTGAGAAATCTGATGAGCAAATGGTATATACAGATATACAGTACATACAGTCTTCCTTTTAATACCAACTGGGAAATTATGAACCTTTTGCTTCTCATCTATAGGAGCTGAGATGAATAGTCTCATGCTGTTCAAGGTGAAAAAATCTAAAATTATGACTAATGTGAAATAGAGCTGACTTTGCAGTGTTTTTTTTTTTTTTAATTGTATAGTTAGCTGTTTGGTGTGGATTTTCCTGAATTTCTAAAACTGGACTGTGACTCAAAGAAAGTGGCGGATGTCTAATAACTATAATATTTAAAAGACAACAAAACAACCAATTGTTCTATCATTGATTAACAGCATGATTAACCATCAATAAGTTCACCACTTTAAGGTAAGATTGTTTTGCAATAAATGTAGCCTATTTAGTTAGACTGTCCCTCTGATATTAATTTGTAGTAAGGGGAAAAAATGGACATCGGGTACTCATGTTAAGGATAGAACAGATATTCAAAATGGGATGTTGCAGGGTCAGATCACTATCTCGTCTCATACTCCTGGTGCTTTAAGAAATATCATAGGCCCAAAGCTTTTTTCTCTCCCAATTCCTTACCCCAAACATTCCTCAGTTGTCCCTTGGAAATAAGGTATGGAAATTCTTCAGTCTGTCTCCTATGTGTCAAAGTAATGTGAAAAAGAATGGTCCACTCACCTCAGAGATGACAGCTCTGTCAAATGTCTTCACTTTCACTTTAGTTAGTCCTTAGAAGCTATAACTACATCCAAACGCAACCAGCTGCACCTCGTGTTTCAGCCTCCTGTCAGCTCCCTTCAGCCTCTATCCCACCTGTCAGACTGACTCTCTCGTCCCACCTTAGGTGACGATGCTCACAGAGCCGCCTCTAAACACCCAGTGGGAGGTTTTCTAGTAGCTTTGAAGGTGTGCTTTGTAACATAGGGCATTTGTATTTGTTGAATACATTTGGGTCCTGTTTCGGAGATTATATAACTGATGATATAATTATTTATAGATCAATTTAATTTCCTGATTTTCCATAACTGCCCACAAAGCCCACAAAGCAAGATATTAAAACACTTTGTCAAACTAATGGAGGTTTTAAGCACACCAAAAGTGCACTGACCTAACTGGATATTGTACCATAAATTCAAGCAGGCCAAGGGATTATTTTCTTATGAACTATGTGTGATTGTCAGTGTTCAGGGTTCATACAGTGGCACCACTAATACTCTATACGGTGTTTGACACACTCAAAATAGATAATTTGATGCATTGACCCTGGTCCATAAAACCACATAAACAATCTGGAAAAAGCAGATTTTTCCAAAGCCTCTTAACTCATGGTGCCATCAAATGTAACAGGTTACAGGCCTATAACCTTTAAATTTTATGAGACACTGTCCCAAACAGTTAAAAGCTATGGGGAAAAAAATTACAAAACTGTTACATAAAGATAGAGGTTATGGCTTGAAATAATGTCTTGCTGTAAATCTCTACATTAGATTTATATCAAGATTGTAGATGTAATTGCCCATATATAAAGCAAATAAATTTAAATGTGACAGTGCAAAGTGAAGTTTTAATGAATTTAACATTTTTTATTGCTTTACTATGAAGAAGTTGTTCAAAAGTCTGGGTTGGGGACAAGCCCCAAACTCCATGCGAGTTAACATGCTGTTCCCTCTAGTTTTTAAAAATTTGCATAATCCCTGCCCCTCCTGAACATCTCCACCAATGGTTTGGGAAATAGCTTTGCTTAGGACTGCCATGCTGTTTTTGCCATTGCCAAGGGATCTCTATGCACCCAAAACTGACCAGTGCTCAGCGTTGGCTGTAAAGACCTGTAGGTGCCTAGCCTCACAGGACCAAAGGGGCCTGTGGATTAAATTTAGTTTTGAAGGGAATGTCATAATTGAGACACAGTCCTTTTTTCTTTCTTTTTTTCAGAGATTTTACAACTCAGCCCCAACAAATACAATAACCCATGCCAACGCAGGGGAGTTCAGTCATGTAGTTGAGTATGTGAATATGAGTGAATATGGTTGTTTATCTTTATCCAACAGCAACCTGTATGACTTCAATGAGACCGACACAGATGTTGTTGTGCCGTAGATTCTTCTCTATCTTCTTTTTGTATTCCAACTTTGCCATCCTCAATCTCTTTTTTAACTCATGCTGCACCTGTTTGAGCTGTTCTTTGTCACCGTCCTTAAAAGCTTCCTTTTTTTGGTTGAGGATTGCCTTTATGTCACTTTTTATATACAGTCTATGGTTTTTCTCAGTTTTTCGTCTGTGTGAAAATAACTTGTTGCTTCGGATAGCTTAGTAGCATTTTAACTCAATAGCTCTCTTTTTATTGCCTTTTAATCACCACGTTTTATTTTGAAACCCGGAATTTGGTCCACGCTGTAGTACCTTAACTCTGACTTTCTCAGCCATCTCCGTGTATTTGCCATAAAGTCCACAAAAAGTCTGCAATACGGGCGCACTTAAAATATTGAAGCGGCTGGCGTGACCACGCGAACACGAGAGACGGCTGGCTTGACTTTTGAGATGGATAAATCATGCTTCTGCCACGTCTGGCCTTGTGTCCCTGGTACTTTCTGTTGCATGCAACAGCGACTGAATAGTAGTTTGAAAAACCTTTATTACTCTGTAGAACAGTTGGTGTGCTGATAATAGCATTATTCTAAGAATATAAGCAAGTTTCAGTTAAGCCCTTGATGTTTTCGTTGTCTATCATCTTTCATGCTCTTTCCCTTTTCGTCTTTGTTGACGTTTGAATAAAACGACAGTCCCGAGTGTACCTGAAAGCATCATGCACTTATCCCCGAGCCCCCTGCTGGACTCGGCGGGTATAATCACCACGGTGCCCGTTGTCAAGACACTGCGTCCCTGGTTGCTATCATGGAGGAAGTGTACACAGACAGACTCGGCGAGAGAGCTAGAAAAGTGTCAAACTAGACGGGGCAATTGACACAGTTTAAAACGACCAAAGAGGCCGCCATTTTCAGGAAGACTTATTGCAAACGTTTTCTGTAGAAGTTTATCTTTGCTCCGACGATGGTTGAATTAGTTATCGTGGAATCGGTCACCTGACGTTAGCTAAAAGAGGACCCAACAAGTCAGGTTAGCTGCTAAGAGCTTTGCTGGGAGCTGAACCTGTATGTCTGCCCGGTGTCAACAAGGACCAACAGCCTCGGAAGATGCAGGCTCTTCAGGACAACTTCTTCTACCCTTCGTATCCTCCATTTAGTTATTTATCCTGTCGTCTACTACCAATATGTGTTACACCTGTCTTAAAGTTCTGTTGAAAAGCAGAGAACCATTATAATGAGGTTTAGTTCAAGTGACACAGATCATCGCTCTGCCATTTGAAAATCTCCTTAGCTGCTCACAGCTGCGGCGGAGTCCTGGAAGATGAGAGGCAACTTTTTGTTGAGGAGCAGAAGTTATGCAAATCCCGAGCTCGCAAGTTTTCTCAGGAGACCAACCGACGCCGGAAGTCAGTTATAGTATCTAGTCATCAGCTCCTGCATTGTGCTTTGTGTTTTAGCACTATGTGTGTGTGTGTGTGTGTTATCACGGGTCAAAGTACCGTCTGCATGTTGCAGCCCAAACCTTCCCAGAGACCCAGTTCTTTCATCCTCCTGGTGGTTGATGCTGTTTTCCTGTTAGTATACACCTGGACTGCTTGTGTTTCCGTCCTGGGCTTAGCACCTTTGTGGCATTGATGGCGTTGACAGGATTTTGTAGTCTAGAACTGGAAATAGATCTGTTGGCCCAGAGGGTAACTGTGGGTCAGAGCCGTGACTCAAGCCTCACCCTCAAGCTGCAAAGTAAATCCCTTTCAGTTATTAATAACCCTCTAAAATTGTGTTTCAAAGTTATAAATAGAGGCTACACAGGAATGAGCTTGGTTGATGTAAGCATATTGAAGTCAGGTATATTGTGTAACATCAGTGGCAGATTTTAGTTTTACAGAGGCAGGTGATTAATTATTAGACATAATGGTAAAAGTAACACAGTTTAGCACATGTAGAAAAAAAAGAACTTATAAAATGAAATTTGGTGGATAAGATGCCCTCTTTAACATTACATGAAATAGAACTTGTTTTTGCTTCGCTTTGTTTCACAGTGGCCACCAGACGATTAAGACAGGATTGGATGACAGAGTGTTTTCACTGGTCAAACTTATAGACTGTCAGAGTTTATGCAGCAATATTAAATTACATATTTCATACATCAGAACAGATGTTATTTATAGATTATACATCCACAGATTTTGTCAACACAGACAAAATGGGGGAGAAAATGAATGCAAAACAATAAAAACAAAAGGGTAAAGTGAAGTTACCCAAAGACTTCCAAACAGTACTGCTTTTAGATTTAGATTTAGATTTTTGCTTTTTAGTGTGTTATGTTGTTTTAATTTTACAGTGGAGAACTTAGAGGTTTCAAGATTCAAGTTTTTTAGCTTCAGTAACAGTCTGTCCATTTTTAATAGAACAGTAGTGAGTGACTACCTGCTCAACTACTTGTTCTACTTGTAGTTTTTTACTTTTTGTTCTGGGTGTCAGCACTGTTACAACCGTACACTGCTCTTGTTGTCACTGATTATCATTTTTGTTAATTCAAGAAAAGACAGTCAAGCTGGTCTTGACTGACCCCATCGGTGTTATTATTGGCGTCCTCTGTGAACCCAGTAGTCAGTGGTAGCTTTAATTTATTAATGACTGCGTTGAAAACATATCTCAAGGAACAGACTCAGGTTTCTGTATATAAAACATGGCCGGTCTAGATTTAATCAGTTAAAATGTGCCTCGGGTATATGCTCTGCTCCTTGTCATGGCTCAGGGCCCTGGAGGATAGACGGAAGCAGTGGGACGTGCAGGAGCAGCGGCTTAGAGAGGACATCCTACAGCAACGCAGACAGCGAGTGCAGGATGCAACTGAGCGCTTCCAAAGAGCCCATCTACCTCCTTCTCAAAGGCGAAGACAATGTTAGTGATGTATCTTACATTTGACTCTTAGAACTGTGCAATAACACACAACTGTCTTGACACCTTTAAAATTTGATTGTATGTGTTTTCCTTACAATGTTTTAGCTTTTAGAAGAAATGTTCCGAATATTGAAGATGCACTCAGTCAACTTCAAGGGAGCTTGAGTTGTTACACCCGTCAGTCCTCTTTCCTATGCAGTACCTCTAACATTAGCAGGTAAAAAAAAGTCTGATTGATGAGTATATCATTTCCATGTACCCTACATACTAAAATAGCCCCCTGTGTTGGATTAAGACCCTCATTGTTGTGGTGATGTTTTTGTCAATATGATTTGTGGCCTTTTCTAATGATTGAAAAACATTACATACATTTCATTTACAATTTTCTGTTTTCTCTTAAAGAAGCTGTACACCCTCTCCCAAGCCTCCCACTGTTCCTAAATCCTCTCACCGCCAAGCACTCTCTGCTGTGGAAGCCTACACTAAACTGCTTCAGGAGCAGAGCATGACTGGCTTCAAAAACAGACAAGAAACTGGAAAGGCACAAGAGAAGTTACAAGATCACAGTCCACGGGTATGGTGATTATTTCATATGAATGCACAGGAAAAAAAAACATTTTGCTGGCATCCTTACAAAGAGATGTTATCTAAGCTCTGGTTAGTGCTCTGCATTGCTTTGTCTCTCACACACTCTCCACTAATACTGTAAATCAGTGGAGTTATCATTGCCTCCTGTTAAAAGGTTATTTAAGATAATATCTGTGCAAAAACAGACTGAAATTTATTAAACAGTTGTTATCATTGATGGTTGCATGGCTGTTGCATTTAGGCTAACTCTCAAATTTGTAATTTGAAAAGCTAAGCAACTTATTTTATGTTCAGCAACTCATGTCTGTCATTGTGTTTGTAGATGCCTTATTTTAGTATCTTCTGTACCATGTAAGATTTTCTAGAGTCAGAAAGTTTACTTTAACTTATCAAACAAACAAAATCCTTATGGAGAGTTTAAACTTCTATTTATTATTTTCTACACTGATCTTCTCATGTCTAGGCAAAAAAGTGTGTTTTCACCGCAAACATATTAAATCTGGGTGCACTGTAATATTTAGATTTTCATTTTAGAGTTTAAATAGTAATCCTACCAATGTGTCATGCAAGGAAGAATTTTTTGAAAGAACAAGTGCAATGATTATCTTTATCACTTCATCATTTTAACATCAACTTGTTTAGTTTTCATAGTGATCAGAATGTTGGGCAGATCCAATGGCTCTTTTTGTATTTCACCCTACATAAGGAGACCCCTAGGGTGCAGCAGTGTGACACAAGCTATTCCCTGAACCAGTAACATCCCTGTTTGCTATCACGAGCTTTAGCACCCTCTGGTGAAATAAGTGAGGGAATACTTGTCTGAAGCTATGATAATTGTAACAGTCACTGCTGTGAAAAATTACTACCTCCAACAATGACAGGGCAGGTGCTTCTGTGGGGCTTTATGTGCTTGAACAAGACTCAATTATCTCCCATTTTCAAACCAAGTTTATTCATGTAGTATAGTATGCCTAAAACAACCAACATCACAACAAGTAATATACAATAAAATACAAAGAAATATCACAATAATGACATTTGATAGTTGAAAGGAAACAAAAATAAGGAGATACCATTTGGGGTGACTTAACAAACTATCACATAGACATAGTGTATAGGTATGTGTACAAAAACAGTCTATAAAACAAAACAAAGAAAAAAAAATCCATGGAGGGGGGACATTTGATCAGAAGAGGTGTTTCAAAGCTTTGGGGACAGCTACAGTGAACACATGGTAACCCCTTACCATTACCCCTACCCTAAATGAAGAGACAGCCAGGAGCAGTCTGAGGATCTGGCAGATCTGTAGATGGAAAGGAGGCAGAATGAAAATGTGCTGGGAAGCCAGACCACGCTGAACTCAAAGAACAAATAAAACAACCTCAAACTCAATTTGATACTTGTCTGGTTGCTAGTATAGGGATTCATGTACAGGTGAGATACTGTTTCTGTTAGCAGTCTAGCACCAGCTAGATGTCTAAACTGGACCTACCTCAACACTTTGAGAAAACAGATATCTACATGAAACAAAATAGTGAATTTCTTAATAGAGACTCTGTAAATGCTCTTTACACACCTGACCTGTGTGTATAAGATGCATCCTTATTCAATCCCTTTCCAAAGCTTCTCTCTTGTCTTCTGCTGCTGTACCATCCCACCATTGTTAACAACCTTTCATCCCAAATATTACTTAAAATGACTTAAGAAAGTGAATTGGGAGTTCAAGACTGATAAGCAGAATGCTCTGATGCCCACTATTAACTAGAAAATGGCCAATATTAGATTATATTGACTACAGCGGTACTTCCTGCCAAAATATTTTTCATAATATCTGTTTAAAGAAGTAAAAATATATTTGAAATTTAATATCATACTTGCATTTTTTGGCCTGTGGTGCATTGGGATACCAAATTTAGGATATTACCTAATTTTTTAGGTCTATTTAATTCAATTGACCTTATTACAACAACATTTAATGTACAAAAGAACTGCAACCCAACAAATGTACAAAACACTTACATAATCACATTTAATCATTTTTGTGTCTCTGGTGATATAATTTTCATTGCAGCTTAAGTGGCCCTGCACAGTTTGGGTCTGCGTTTTGTCAGTGAAAATCATAAATTTGACTTGAAAGTGTTCTTATCAGTTTGGACCAATTTTAAATAATGTTATTATTTTTAAATTCATCAACTCTCTTTCTTTTCAGGACAGCCATGCTTGCATTGATTGCTGTATCTCTGAAAGCCTTTCAAGTAAGGACAGTTTGGAGAATGAGGACCCCAGCCACAGTACAAATCATACCTGTTCATCATTCGTGCTTGACTCAGAGAAGCCCCTCCTAAATCTGAGAAAGCAAAATGATTTGTTTCCAACATCAGACCTTACGTCGTCGGCAATCCTGCTTCTCAGTGATAACTTGACCCAATCACGAAAACTGCATGAGCTTAAGCAGAAAAAGCAAGAGGACTCTGAAAGGCCCAACAATAAGATGCACATTTCTAATGCTTCTTGGGGGCTCACATCTGAGCAGACAGCTAAAACAGAGACCCATTCTGCTCTGTACAACTGCAACTTATTAACTTTTTGTGAAATTATTACTTCAGATCAAGAGCACCTTGAGATAAACTCCCCACAAAACAACCCCAATGAAAACAGCGTAGTCACAAATAGAGTTACTCTGGACAGCAGAGCACTCGAGTCTTCATGTCCAAAACAAGAGGCTCAGTTGGAGTTCAGACAGCAGAGGGTCCATGATGAAAGAAAGTTAAAACATCCATCAGCTACAGAGATTCTTTTTCCTGCCAAAAATGGCAACAGCAAAGACACTTTGTTTGGGGCTCCCCCAAAGCCAAATATTTTCCTGAACGATAGCACAACAGATAATGTCTCACAAGAAGGGACTCTTCAGCAAACAGGAAAAGAAAACCACTATCCATCATCCCAGAAAGAGCCTAGTGCTTCCATAAACAACCTCAATAAGGTTTCAAACTCAGAGACCAAAACAGAGAAGCCCATTAATACAGTACTGCTGCAGCACACAAGTTTGTCTAACATTCAATCAGATAGTCTTAAATGCCTCAAGTGTCCTGAGGAGGAAGTACAAAATTTGCCTGTTTCAGCAGGGGCGTCTCATTCAGTCTGTGAAGTGAGATTCATTAAAGGAATTCTTAAAAAGCAATCCAAATATATGCCAGGAGACACTACGTATGTTTATGGCCCAGGGCGTTTACTTTTTGCAAAACAAGTAGCCTTAGCAATCAGAGATAGCGTTGAATTGGCAAGGAAGACTAAGGACATGGAGAGCAACAACACTATCAAAAAGAAGCTGCGCTGGTTTGATGAGGTACATTTGGGAAAAGAGGACAAAGCACAGAACATAATGAAACAGATGAAAGGCAAGTCTTCCAATTTTTCTCAGTCAAAGAGAAACCCAGAAGACCACCAGCTAAGTCTCACTACAGTCTCAGGGGCTTCCAAGCCTGGACCCATTGTGACCCCTCCAGCCTCCACTGGTTATCACTTTACAAAGCAAGCGTGGGCAGATGTTGGGGTTCAAGTCAGCTTACCACAAGAGCGAGCAGATGAGGTCAAGGTGCCACGGAGCAGCACCAGGACCGGTGGCCCCAAGGTCCCTTGGAGGGAGCGCTCTGCCAGAGCTGGCGCGGGTCCTGTTTCCTCTCGGACTAGAAAGGGCACTGTCATACGACCTCAATCTGCCACCGGGGTGAATCAGATTGCCAAAACCCAAGGGAAGATGATGGTGCCCTGCCCACCTCCTCGGATAGAATCTGTGGAAGAGAGGACATTGCATATCACTAAGACCCTGTATGGCATGGATCATGTTAGTGTCAGCTGTAAACAAGCCCCGGCCATAGAGCAGGCCCTGCACAAGGACACCTCAGAAGGCCTTTTCTCACCATACACACATCATCTACTCAGAGCAGATAGTAGTGTTATGTACACACCCCTGCCACCCTCGTGTGCATGTCCTGTCTCCGAGGGCAACACAAAGGGTACACCCAGCTCAGGTCACCAGGAGACTCAGGGCAGCAGTAGAAGAAGAGGGATGGTGTTCAGTGAAAAAGGCCTTCGTTTAGATTGCACTCCCACAGATGAGGAGATCTCACAGCTCTGGCATGGTGTCCGCAGCGCCTTAGCCACCAAGGATGGTAATGTATATTTTGGCTGACAGCCCATCACATCTTAGGCTTGGTTTGTTTTTCTGCAGAAATGTGCATGCAGTTTCTCTCAAGCCTATTTGTTTCTACTCATTAACCATAAAACTTCAAATTTCAAATTAACACTGAATATTGGCCACAGTGCTGTACACTGATCCCATTTATACTTTTAACCTTAACATACAATTACAGACTCAACGAGCCTTTGAATCTCTCCTTTTGTCTCTAATTGTCCTCAGATATAATCACATTGAAAGAAAATCTAGTCAGTGAGCTGCGTGGTGTTTGTGTGACTGCCAATTTGCAAATCAACTCATGTAATAACTGACATAGTGTTCTTTTTGCGTCATCTCATGTTTTGATATAGAAAAGTCGGTGGAGTTGAAGTGTTTATTACTTATTTAGAGAAAAGGAAGCCAGTTATATCTGTGAAAGTGGACTGAGTTGACCCTAAAAACTTCCTGCTTCACAATGACCTGTCTGGAGCCAATGCCACCATGTTTCCATCAACAGCAATAGTGTTGTTCACCCTTTTTATTGGTGAGATCAAACAATAGCTCTCACTTTGTTTTAACTGCTTTCTCAGTTTCACTCACATTGGGGTTAGTGTTGTGTGTCTCCTCAATATATTGCTTTGCACTTTGTTTGGAAAAGGCTACATATATACCATTCTTATTCACAAGCTTAACATGATCTGTCATAATTTTCTGTGAAATGGAAATTGTTGTGCTCTTTATCCTCTCTAGGAGGCTTTCCTGGGGCATGGAAACCATTTATATTTATGTAGTATGTTTTTTTTTATTGTATTTTAACGACTGCAGCAAACAACATCTTCTTTCAGCAAAAATAATGCTTAGAAGACAGGCCATGGAAAGCGGACAAGCTGTAAGGAAACACTGCATGGAGCAGAGCAGGCAGTCTTCAGGCTCAGGGAACAGACAGTTTCCTCAGCCCTCTCAGGTACATGCCTGCAAACACCCTGTGGGGAGGAAGATTGTGAATAATTGCTAAAGATCAGTAAATGGGTGTGTTTGAACTTGTTGAATCAGTTTTGCAGTCACTTTCATGCTGTCCTTGTTGTTAGTAAAACTGACAGGATGCCACTACTTATGAATCTCAAGACAAGATTTTCTGGATCAACTGAAGCAGTGCTTTACAGAATATGAGCACTGAAGTGTAATGGGTTCGTTTACAACTTGCTCTACCTGTTTTTATGGTTTTGCCCATTACCTTGCCTATCTGCATGTATAAATAAGATATCTGCAATATAAATATTATCTGTGGTTAATATAAGCCTGACTAATGTGTCATTTTTGTTTTGTGCAGGTGATGAAACATCCCTCAGAGCCAGTCAGAATGTTTTCCAGTGCTTGCAATGGGCCCTTTACAAATGAAGGTAATGTGTTCACTGCATGTCTGTATTTATGTTTCTAGTAAAGTTAATACAGACTGAATTTCTATAAGGAGTCTGCTTTGTGTCACATTGAATCTCAAAAAACATTTCTCCTGCATCCATATTACCCTGAAGACAGAACCCCAAAAAGCTGTATTTTACACGTGAATGCATAAAAACAACCAAAGTGGAAATAGGTGAGAAAGCATGCCTTTGATCTGACTTTGCCTGTGCTCTCAGCGTTGGAGAGTGCAGCCCAGTTACACCTGGCTGAAGTACACGCTGAAGGCCCACTGGAAGAAAGGGATATTGTAGCTGCCATGGAAACAGCTCAAATACAGGGTCCAGGAACAGGGCAGCAGCGCAGCCAACAGCAGGGACTCACCAACATTTCCCTGGAAGAGCAGAAAATCCTTCTCTCTCTGGACAGACTTAACCACCAGCTGCACTGTAAGCACTTTGTAAAGATTGTTTGAACCGATCAACTCTGACCTAATGCAAAGGGTTATTATGCTTTCATTTCAATGCAAGGTAAACACTTCTGGCTATTACTATTTACAGGTATGCGGGAACATGTTGGAAGCAATACAAGCCCGCGAGGCCTTGTACTTATTGATGCACCTTCTGTAAGTATTCTGAGGGGTTCATTGCTTGCTTCAACACATACAGGGATTCTGTTCGACATGTTTCATTCCTTTATTTCTTCCATTCCTTTCAGACAAAGGAAATGAGGGGGACAAACCGTCTCAAACACCGTGCATCTTCAGCCAACAACTGCTCTCAATATGTAAAGAAATTCTAACTTTCCAAAGTGGCTTTCACTCCCATCAGGGAATTATACCTAGCAACATGCCGTGTAACCAAGCACTTTATTACCTTGTAAAATGTATTTAGTCCACTTCAAAGCTATATTTGCTGGGAGTATCTTCAAGACCTAAAACAAGAGCCACAAATGGCTGTTGAGATAATGCTAAATTAGGCCAAACTAAATTTTAAAGTTTGTATGTTGAAAGTGTTTTATTCCCCATCTGCTCAAGCAAGAACACATACTGATTTAAAAACTTTATTTAGCTTTTGTTGAGCTCCTTAGTGTTGAGCAATAGAATTCTAAGTGCCTGTGAAAATGATACTGGTCTCAATTTGTTTTATTTCACAACAGCAAATAGCCCGTTCTTAAAAATAACACCACAACAGAACTGTCAGGCAAATATACACAGAAATGTATATAATATTAATATTTATCTTTTAAAGTTGTCTCATTCTTTATTTATTTTATATGGTAAGACTATAATGTGGTGGAAACATCTCTGACCATATTGGCAGTAAACTCAATAAAGCTTGTTGTCATTATACTGATAAACTGACTGGATGCAGTGTGTTTGACAGTGTCATTACTTCTTCACCATTACAGAGTCAGTAATTAGACTGAGGACTGGAAATGGTTTATGATGAGAGGTGTTGCAATATTGAAGGTGTGTTTGTATTTTCTTGATGGCTGAAGAAAGGATGATTATGTGTTGTGCACTAGACCCAACCTACCGGCTTGACAAGGTGAGCCTCTGCCACTGGGCTTCCAGCCCACTGTTGTAGTCACATCTACCCTTAACTTCGCTCTTCCTGTAAGTCCAATTTCATTTAATGACAGTCTTAACTCTAATAACTTAAGTAGAATAAAGATTCACCTATATTTTTGTGTGCATTGTCAGCTATTGCATTGTGAAATGAGATAGTTATTAATTCATTTCTTTTTCTCTTCCTTTGTAGAAAATAGTTGCATCAGGAGGAAAATAGCCACAGGGTTTATTGAAATGAAGTTGCCCCTCCTTCACCAACATGTCTGGTTTTGCCCTTCAGACAGCCTGCTAGGACTTGCTTCAAGAGGTGCAGGAAGCCCAAGCTCATTTGAAGTGTCAGATTCCCAACGGTGATGAAACTTTTTCTTCTTCAACTACATGTTTCTGGTTCTTTGCATGCATACATTCTTAAATGTTTCAACATGGAGCTGTAAACAATGATGCGACTGTGGTGTCTCACCGCCATGTCGAGTCATGCATCACCTTCTTATGTTACACCAAAACAAAGCAAATGACACGAGAAAATGTTTGCAGCTTTGATTCTGCCTGCAGCAGCAGATTGGCTGCTGTGTGGAAAGAGATTCTCCACTGTTGCTATTTGAGAGACAACACTGATGTCACTTTTAATTCAGTGGATATCAGATGGTGAGATAATAACATACTGACATGTTATCTGAATAGTTCAGTGCTGACTATTTACTTATTTTACTGGAGTCAAATATGTGTTCAGTGGGAATGACCATGACCAGGCCTTATCCACACCTTTCTTTTCATCAACTGAATTTCACTTTAGTATACTATATTAACACATTAGAAATATCCTGTTCATTAAATCAACCCCCTTTACTTTCAAACATCAACAAATAAATCTGAATGCATATGCACAGATAAACAAAACAGTAAAATGATGTTGTGTAAGTAAGTGTCCCTCTAAATGTGCAAACCATCTGCACAACATTGACCAAATATCCCACTGCAGGTTTAGTCTGAAATCTGTTCCCTTTGGCCTACTGTTGTTAATATTCAGTCATTACAGCACACAATGGTGAGCTTAATGACATTTAAGCCTTTACTAGTGCAACACCCAGAAACTTGACAAGAAAGGACAAGAGTACAGAAAATAAGGGAAGACGTTTCCACAGATAGCAAGTTCAAGCTTGTATTTTGGGCTGTTGTGAAGCTTAATCTCACAAGTCTTTTGTCATGTCTTGTTACAGTTCAGTGAACATGCAATGAATGGGCGTCTGGTGTGGCTCAGCCTCTAGAATACTGAGTAATTGCGAGGATGCATGTAAAAAAAAACATTTAAGTGACTTGCCAGGTTGTGTTCAACAGTATTGCATATAAAGATAAAACATTCAAATGAAATGTTTGTACTACAGCAGGTTCGACAGGGGTTACATTGGAGAAAGAAAAGTAAAATGTAAGCATGAAGGTGAAATTTTTTTATATCATAAAACTCTACAAGCTAGCTAACTAAGTAAAGTAGCCTATCTTATTTTGTGTGTATTGAGAGAGAAAGAGAGGGAGAAAGAGAGACAAAAGGGTTCTTGGGTTTATTATGACATACAGTGCACCCGTGGACAGCATGTACCCAGTAAACACTGCAGGGGGCACTCAAGCGCCCATCTGCCCATCTGCCTGTAGCAACACCATGCGTCACCATATCCGATAATAACACCAGACCAGAGCCTTTTAAACAGGGACAACTGTTTCAGGACTTCAGGGTTACTTAGTGATAAAGAGCCCAGCAAATCATTTCTGTTGATAATCCGGCAGCATCCAGTCAAAGCTCAGTGAGACTGAGCGAGTCGCTTCAGAAGATGAGGAGATGTTGACCAAAAGTGACCAAGCTCTGCTAAGTGGGTGGTCCCCTCAGGGGCTGCCGGGACGCTGCAGTCCATCTCTTTAATGTGTCTGAGTGTGTTACAATGATGTGAAAATGACCACTTTCATCCAAATAATGGACATCACTTGACTGGCAGCATGTGTGCACATAATGCTTCATTCAAACACCAAAATATGTGGGCTTAATGCACATACATTAGTAATGTATGAATCATAATAACTCTCCCAAGCGCCTCAATAAACATTTAAAAACAAATACACGACAGGGCAAATCAGGATTTAGTAAAGTTATGTGAATATGACAGGAGTGATATGTAGAACAGGTACAGAGTGTTTTTAAAACTCAATTAGGCGTATGTAATAGGCTACCTATCAAACCTGTTGCACTCAGAGCAGCTTTTTTTTTCTTCTAATCATTTTGCATGTTAGATGTTTTAAAGCTGTCTACGTTTTGAAGTAAAAATTAAAAAACAGAAACAGTTTTAAAAAACAGAATTGAGACGTGCATCTGTTTAGAAACACGATCATGTGTGTGAGTGTTAAAGCTCTTTAATCTGTTCATCCAGGCTTTACAGTGTCTGAGGGTTTTAATGGGGCTTCATAATTCATTCAGTGGAAGTATGGGAAAAGGCTTGAAACAGAGCCTCTGTATCCAAAGAGACTGGATCTTGACAAAATGATTTCTCAATGGAAGAGGGGCCTCATTAGCATAACAATTGTGGGAACTGCATGGATCTACTTTTTCATGAGCACTGTAAAAACAAAAAAAAAAAAAGGGAGAAAATGGTGCCATTATACATACTTATGGGAGAAAGTGTGGTTTGGATTAATTGTTACCATCACTGAGTTGTCAAAATGTATGTTGCCTGGTGATCTTGCCTGAAGACTTCAGCTTGTTATTTTTAAAGAGCAAGTAGGCAATGCAGTAAACTTTGTAATAACTATTGAGTTACTAATAAAACACTTAGTGTATGTTAA
>OMNW01005326.1:18123-44179 GCA_900303245.1 Selene dorsalis | reverse complement strand
AGATGGTTTTTGCTTCTTAAAACCACAGATACATCTTGTTATGGATCCATCCATCCATCCACCTTCTACCGCTTATCCAGGGCCGGGTCGCGGGGGCAGCAGCCTGAGCAGGGACACCCAGACCTCCCTCTCCCCAGACACTTTCTCCAGCTCCTCCGGGAGGATCCCGAGGCGTTCCCAGGCCAGCTGGGTGACATAGTCACTCCAGCGTGTCCTGGGTCTTCCCCGGGGTCCCCGGGAGGAGACACAAGTCAGATTAGTCAAATTTGGGAAAAGAAACAAAGGATAGGTAGTCTGGGAAAATGTGGACCAGACTGAAATGTCTTGGCAACTACTGGATCGATTGCAGTGGAGTTTTGAAAAAACACAGAGAAAGAAGCTTAATTACCTCAGAGAGCCCAGGACGTTTTCTTTAGCACAACACTGAGGTTGCAGTTTTGGTCTAGAGTGAAATATCTCAGAATCTGTTGAATGGATTGTGATAAAGCTAACATTTTAAAGCCTCTACAGGAGGTATGACAGTTGTTTGTCTTAAATGGATTGGCACAAACCTTTGTCAGGATGATGGGCCTCATATCAGAACATTTTCATGTTCCTATCTTACATCTCTCCTACTTTATGTTTTACAGACTTGTATGAATGTGCCACATCTGATTCAGTGATCAGACATATGTCAGTCCAATGTCAGTGGTGGATTTAAGTCAAGCACTGGCCGTACGATGCCCACAGAATATATGCCGTAATATGATGTTGTAATATGAAGCATTGCATCGGAGGATGCTCCCCAGAAAAGCAACTTAATAAACCTGCTCAGGCATGACTGTACTGGTAACTACATCAACATGGACGCAGCTTAAAAATCAGATATGGGGAAATTCTCCCTCATCCTTCATCCATTTTTAATTTCTTTTTTCCAAATGTTGTAAATATAAACTGTGGAGGAACTGTCAAACAACACTTGATGAAGATGAAGATGAGTTAGACTCTGCACAGCCAGCACCATCTGTCGTCTCCCATCCACACAAGTTCTGTCTGATGCAATCCTTCAAACAGTGCCAATAGAATCTAAAAAAAAATTCATGGTTAGATAAAACTGTTGATTGGCATGCATGCTCGCTGCAGGTGCCAGACACGGTAATGATATGTTGCATGCTCAAACAATGTAACATGCTTTCTCTGGGGTGGAGACCAGCCTGCCATCAGCTATGTCTAGACACACCCACCTGACCTTCAGAACCTGTGTGTGTAGCATTCATATATGTGCTCCTGTCTACTGGAACCTGTAATTTACCACTAAACCATCCATCGTCATGGGTACCTTGCCTAAGACGTGTCCCAACTGCAGCATATCGCAACAATAAAGGGTCATGTGCTCCACCAGGCCATTGAGCAATGACATTTAGCAACCTGTACTTAGCATGTTATATAAAATAGATGTTGATGGAGAGATACTTGCAGTTTAGGAGTAGAAATGCATCAGAGGAAAGTTGTTTAATGCAGATGTATACAGTCGATTGCTCCAGTGATATAGAGTACCTGTAGGGAGAACCTGGGTGATAATGCGATGAGGGCAAAGAGAGCACATGATTCACAGTAGACTGAAAGATGTGATCTGTCTCCTGTCTCCCTCTGGAAGGATTCTGTGGCCAGGAATGTGGTAATGTGGTTGTGGTGAACACCTGGACATGTTGGGGATGGAGGGGGGGCGTTGGATCAGCATGTCAGTGTGTGGAGCTGCTGCTCTAACAAGTTACACAAGTACAGGCTGTGGTACCTGCTAGACTAGCTAGAATGGGTTAATTAAGTCCAAGATGTATACAGGGTCTTTAAAGTCAGAATGACTCAAAAGTTGTAAAATATCCATTGATTGATTGATTGGACAGCAACATATAAATCACATTACTCCTATGACAGGTTGAAAGGTCTGGATCAAACCACCAAACTGTGGTCATGCCTAAGATTGGTGAATGTGGAATTTCTCCTAAATCAGAATAAATCTGCTTACGGTTGCACAGTGGTGGTTAGCACTCTTACCTCTCAGCAACAAGGTTTTGGGTTCAATTCCTGGGCCTGGGGCCGTTCTGGGTGGAGTTTGCATGTTCTCCCTGTGTCTGTGTGGGTTCTCTCTGGGTTCTCCAGATTCCTCTCACAGTCCGGAGACATGCACATTAGGTTGATTGGTGAAATTGCCAATAATGTGTGTGGTGTTGTTTTTCGTTTATGCCCCCCCCCCAAAAAAAAAAAAAAAAAAAACTAATTTTAATAACTGGTGGTGCCCTAACTAATGTCTTGTAAGTCTAACATGGAGTCAGGACTGTGAGCTTGGTAAACATGTAAGTGCTGAACATCATCACTCTAACATTAGTCTGTTGCCATGCTGACATCAGCCTCTCACTAGCAGCAATGTTGTGCTGCCACCCTGTAATACTGCACAAGGCTCCACTTAGCTGGAGGATAACAACAACACACAAGCCCAAAATATTAGGCATGCAGTATTTTACACAAGCAGTTGTACCAATGCGCACTCATAGTACATCTGACAGACAACAGCAATAGAGATGATGAGTAATTTCTATTGTTTGCTGTAAATCACCATTTTTGGAATGATGCTCAATGTTGTCCCGCAGGAAATGGTGTTTGTTAGCAGCACTAAAATGTTCATCTCTTTCTTTTCCCATCTTTCTTCCTGTCTCTCTCTCTCTCTCTCTCTCTCTAGGTTGGTGGTTTGTCAGTACAGCAGAAGAGCAGGGTTGGGTGCCGGCCACATACCTGGACTCGCAGAATGGAACTAGAGATGATTTGGATCTTGGCACTTCCAGGACTGGAGAGGGTTAGCACAGACACACACACATAAACACACACACACACACACATACACACACACACACAACATCATTAGATTAATGAAACACAAAGACATAAACGTCATTCTAGACTTGTTACTTAAGAAGAACAGGACATGTTTTGTCAATAACGGCTTATACAGTAGGGTTTACTCACATTTCAGTCCAAACACAGTAAACAAAATTTACTTGCACACATTCACAAACACACTCCCAGTCAGGTATTAGGAACCTCCGAGACCTGTCGCAGCTTACAATGGTGAAATGGTACCACACTGCAGCCAAGGGGTTTGCAATACTTTGGCACCACAGAAAATTCCTTTCTCCTCCCCTGGGAGGCTGCAGCTCTTGCAGAAGTCTTGTTTTGTTGTGACCGTTTCCTTCCAAATGTTTAGTCTAACTGCTGGAGTGGAGCATTTCATCACTGTGCCATCAGCTCTTATCTGCTCTCAGACAAAGGAATCCACTAAAGATAAATAAAAGTATGACCACATGCTTGTTTAGAAATATTTACAAAACTTGTCTGTGGATACACACATGCACACTCTTTATGTGCAGGAGTGTGTTGTAATGAAACAAGGATGGGCCAATTCCACTCAGCCTAATTCTAACCTTAACCACCACAAGTGAATGATCAATCCCAGCATAAAGACATAACCCTCAAACAGCCATTTAAACTGGTAATGATAGATGGTACAGGGTCACCGTGGGTCCTTGAAAAGTCTTAAATACAAATTTACTAATAAAAGTATTAAACTGTCTAAAATTCAGATTGTTTAGGTCTATAAAAGTCTTCAAGTGGACGTTGTGAACTCTTATTTACAATATTGATGTCACCGCCACCGCCATCCTATTTTCATCCTGCCGATGCATTTACATCACGTAACTAATAACAGACCCCTAACCCTAACCCAATAAATATCATTTAGAACAATAACATTTTTGTTCTTTTTTCACAGTAGTAACAGTAACTAAAAGGAAGAATATCCCACTGTTCTTTATTTCTGTAATAAAACAGCTTAAGTCAATAACACTCAGCTACATAACACAAGGCAACATCTGCACTCTAGTATAGAAACAACAGTGAGTACGTTTACATGACTATAACTGGATAACTGAAATGCATGTAAAACCATTGGTCCAACTAAGACTGTACGTCTCCTTATCCGACTGAAACACCCAGATAATGCGATTGGAAACCGGTTTTCTTCTGCATGTATACACCTTAATTGGACTGAAACTTGACAGTGCATGTGCGCATGCTACACAACAATAGAGACAGCACAAAGTGAAGCATAGAAGCCGGCTCGAACCCAGCCAAAAAAAACACCTGGCCTGATGTGTAAGTGCCGATTCAGTGCATTTCACACAGTGCAACCAGCAAAAAGGCAGACAGACACACACACACGTAAACACACACTTTCTTTGTGATGACACTTTCGTTGACACGAAACAAAACTTTGTCCTCCAAACCCTACCCTAAATCTGACTCTGTTCCTGACACTAAAACTGTGGCTTTAGCCTCAAACGTGGCTTTGAAGATGAGAACCCAGTTCTCCACACTCTCTAAGTCTTAATTAACTCAGCCTGGTCCTCACAAAGATAAAAGTACAAGTACACACACACGTAGGCATGGAGACACGCACAAAGACACAGACACTCTTTCCCCTCCTCCCCCGACCCCCCGATCCTCTGTCCCATTAGGCCTGGCGTCTTTGTGTTTGCACACATCGTCACTTCTTATTTCTGATCTCCCCCTTCTCACTTCCTGTCGTCTCTTTCATTTCATTATCTCGGTGTGGTCTGTAACCTACTTCCACTGACAGCTCGGCTCGCTAGAGAGGAACCGACAGGCGCTGCCCAGGCCTCGCTGAAATTACCTCGGAATAACATTTCCTTTTGTGCCTTCCCCTTAGCTGATATTTCAATTAGGAGGTCAGCAGGATTAGGTTGGTGCTTAGTGGAATGGATGGAAGCAGAGAGGAAATCGGAAGGGAGAGGAAATGACAAGGAGCAGAAGCACACAAAGAGAGAGGGCAGATGTCAAGCTGGAAGAGAAGATGGAGTGATAAGAGGGTGAACAGGGTGGACAGAAGATGGAGAAACTTGACAGAAGGAATTAGATTACCATGGTTTATTGCCAGATAGAAGATAAGAGTCATTTATGTCTATGTGTTTGCTCTTATATGGAGTGCAGCAACATAGATAGATAGATAGATAGATAGATAGATAGATAGATAGATAGATAGATAGATAGATAGATAGATAGATAGATAGATAGATAGATAGATAGATAGATAGATAGAGAGAGAGAGAGAGAGATAGATAGAGAGAGAGAGAGATAGAGAGATGGAAATTTAAAATGTCACAAGCAGCAGCTGAGGGAAAAATATTTCACAATGTCTGAACTAATAGGGAGTGGACAAGGTTGAGAGTTCAGCACAAAACAGCTACAGACTATAAAACAGTAGATCCCATTGACATAGTAATATGTAGACCAAGGGTTCTCAACTGCTTTCACCCTGGGACCCACATTTTCCCATGATCATTAAGTGGCAACCCACTTTCATAGGATTCAATCCAAGCCAGTTTATTTTGCCAAAAATATCTTTTGAAAACACAAAAGTACGTCATCTTTTTCAACATAAATATGCATATTTTCGCGTGCAAAGTGCATTTCAGAGCACATTAATGAGAAATCGACAAGTTAATAAAATAAATATAAAAAAATACACAAAAAAGGAAGACCCACAACATGAGATGTTTTTACAGCTCCAAACATCAGCACAAACTTGAACTTGAAGTAAACAATTCAGTGACGGTCACCATGGCTACCACGGTAGACTGCTACATTTGTCTGACATGTGCCTGTCAAAATAAGTTCTTTCAAAATAAAAGTCCGACATGTGCATCAAATATTATGTATTTATTTTTTGACCAGCTGTGCGCAACCCACCCAGACCGAGTCCATGATGTAGACCTCATCAAGTCACAGTTCAACTGGTCTGAACACATCAGGGTAGAATGTAGAATGCTGCCAAAACTCTCAGCCCTCCCTAATTTCTTCTGAAATACATTGAATTCTTTTAGAAATACGTTGAAATTTTGGAAAGGCAGATTGATTTTTTGTGGTTTTAAACTTCCTTCTAAATGGAACATTATGCTTAATAGATTTGTGTCATGGAGTGAAGAAACCACAACAAATGCAGTGTGTTTGCTCCTTTTCTCTCTTTTATATCATTGTAAACTGAACCACTGGTCAGAGAAAACTAGTGATTAAAAGATGCCACCGTGGACTTTGGGCATTGTACCCCCATTTTAAACAATTCACAGTCAGAACTAATTATAGTGGTTATAGTTTATGAAGAAAAATTCCTTTGACTTAGCTTAGGTTTGTGGTTGGACAGCACAGAGTGAAACTGCTGTCTTTGTCACTTTGTGGGAGGTAGCGAGTGTCTTTATGACAGTCCTAGTGTAGCTGTCCATCTACCTTCCTGTCAGAGTGAAACCTAACACTGGTCCAAGATGCCCACTAGCTGGCTGGTATTATGTGTGAGGGAGAGAAGAATGGAAAAAGTTAGCTGATGACCTCTGTTAGTTGGAGGCAGCTGTGGCTCTTGTTTTTCTTCACAGTAAGGGGGGTAGAAAGGAGGGGTGAAGTATGTAAATGGTAAATGTGTTAACAGCTCTCTGCCACCATCAAAAGTCAACAATAGGCATACAGGTATACAGTAATGGGATTTATTGCAGGTGCTGTGAAGCTTTATCTATTAACAGCTCAAAGTCCATTCTCTTGTCCCTGAATAGCACTCAGACAAAGCTGAGGATGTGGATGGAGCTCATAATGTGGCTTAACTCTCAAGAAAACTTGGGGGGGGGTCATTAAATGCATCTGAAATGTCAATAAATGTAGTTAAAGTGGCATTGCTTCTTGTTGTTGACACATTGTTGTAAAAGAGCAAACGCCAGTGAGGAAACGTCTCCAGCTTACTATTCAAGTTCATCACTCAGTCAGTGACGTTTGTGTTTATAGGGCTGACCTCACTGTTTTCTGCTCAGCCAATAAAATCACACAAATATAATAATTGCAGATCAGATGGTACAGAACTGTCGTACAAGACATGGTGGTTAACATCAGTTCACACTTTATATAATAAAACAGCACTTCGCATTCAGGAAGTCTAAGATCTGACTTGACCATGTTAAACAAATAGAATTAAACAGCAACTAACTGGATCTACTTACAGCCTTACAGCTGTTTATTTGTCCCTTGGAAACCTTTCCTCTGCTACTGACAACAGCTTTTTTTATGTCTTTGTTCATTTTTCTAATTTATGCTTTTCACACTAACTCCATGTTTGTTTTTCTTTTTTTGTTTGTTTTCTCTTTTGGTTTGCCCCTCATCCTCATCAGTTACTAAGAGACGCAAGGCCCATCTGAAGAGACTAGACCGCCGCTGGACCCTGGGGGGTATAGTCAACCGTCAGCAGAGCAGAGGTGAACCTAGAAACAACTGGCACACACACACACACACACACACACACCCCACACACACAGAATCTGGCTGCTTGTTGTGTTTCCATGAGCTCAACAGTTAAGAGCCCAGTCATGTATATCCATCCCTCCATCCGTTTTCTCTGGTTTATCCCGGTTGGGTCACGGTGGCAGCAGGTGAATAAGGGGGTCCCAGACGTCCCTCTGCTCAGCAACACTTTCCAGCTCCTCCTGGGGGAGATGTTCCCAGGACGAATATATAATCTCATCAGCGAGTTCTGGGTCAGACCTTGGTTCTCCTCCCAGTTTGACATGCCCAGAAAACCTCCAGGGGGAGGTACACAGGAGGCATCCTTATCAAAGGCCCGAACCACCTCAACTGGCTCCTTGCAAGCAGCGGCTCTGCTTTGAGCCCCCTTCGGATGTCTGAGCTCCTCACTGTATCTCTATGGCTGACCCCTTTCAGGTGCTTGTATCTGCAATCTCATTTAACTAATTCCAGCTCAACTCTGTCTCTACCACAGCAGCCCAGTATACCTAATGTCTGCATTCCTGCAAATGAACCACCACTACTCTTGTTTGTCTCACCTTGTTGAATATGACTTTATGACGTTATAACCAAAGTAACTTGAAGGTATCAGCATTTCTTCTCATGTTACTCTCGATGCTGCTTATAATTAACAAGCTCTTTCACATGAATAAGCTTAATGAGGCCAGTTGATAACCAGCTGTTAGCACACAGACACACACTTGAACCCAAAGATGCACAACTCTCCGGAAAATACAAGCCACAGTTCTGAATCAGCAGGTGAAAGGTGTAATCCATCCAAAACACTGGTTAAACACCAGGGAATCACTGGCAGAGGAACTGCATCGACAGGCAGAAGGGTAGTCCAAAAAAGAAAAACAAAGCAAGGGTTAGGAAAGGGAACAATGTCTGGAACACTTGCTGAGCAGATGAAGATGATCTGACAGAGAACATGGTGAGAAAGGGAAGTATATATATATATATATATATATATATACAGACAGAGAGAGAGGGAGAGATGGTGGCACAGTGTTGTGGTGGTTAGACACACACACTGTGTCTGAATGTGTGTGTGTGTGTGTGTGTGTTGTTTGTCTCTATAAGTGGCGCTGTGATAGACTGACCTTATGTCAGCTGGGATTGACCCTAGCCCCCTGCAGCCCTACATGCATAAGCAGTATAGACAATGGATGGATTGATATATACGGAGGGACACAGGTGAAACACATCAGGTTAAAGAGATGGTGGGAAAGACATGGGAGTAAAGACACCTAACAACACACAGGATTAAAATTAAATGTCAGAATAAAATCACAAAGAGAAAACAAGACACAGGGAGCTTAACTAACTCAGGACGACAGCTGTGTGATAAAGGTTATCCAAGAAGGCCCATTAGTTTCCTTGAAGCCTAGAAGATATTTTGGGTATGATGCACTTGCTTGTTAGTTCAGGCCTCTAGATGCACAACCAGCAGATCTGCTGTGCACAATTGTGGCTTAACAATGCACAACACCGCTTCTATTAAAGCCTGTAAATGGAACAGATATACACTGCCTTTAGGTGGCTGTAAAGACAATCACCAGAGTAAAGTAATGACTATATGGTCTAGGGGTTGTAGATAAAAAAAATCTGTTCTAATGTAGAAAAAAAAGGGAGGGCAGCAGAGTGGTACCTGTGTAGGTTCTGCACAGGTGTCTTCCTCAGTCCAAAGACATGCAGATGAGCTTGATTGGTGACTCTGAATTGCCTGTAAGTGTAAATGTGAGCATTGTTTGTATGTCCACCATGTGACAGACTGGAAACCTAAGCAGCGTAGTAGATGGGTAAATGAATATAAATACGGACAGCTGCTTTAATGTGCCGTTTGGAGTTTTGGTTTTTTGAGCTGCAAAAGCTCAGGAAATGCTAGTTGACCTTTGCAAAGAGATTATTTTGTCCCATCTAAAATGTTATATTAGAGCTATATTGTAAAGTGAGATGTGTGAGATTTCTGTATCTAGGTTCTGTGTATGTGTCTGTGTCTCTAACACAGTGAAAGTATCACAGCCTCATCCACAGAGAAATGCAAACAGTCTGTGTTCAGAAACTTAGCCTTAAAATGAGTCATTGGGGCTTTTGTAACTTTGATGTCACAACAAACCAGTGACCACACTCAACCATAGCCCAAACCACCACCCCCTCGACCCACCTTACAGCATTCAGTTCCTCTGGGTTCTCACTGAAAATCTGCTATATTTTTATGCCACCATTTCAAGAGAGACTCTCTTCTGATTGGCTGAACAACTTGTTGTTTCCAGAGCTCCAGAAATAAGTTCTTAAAACTACTTCTACAACTTACTACTACTACATTGTCAAATGGATCAACACCTCAAATAGAACAGATTTGGGTAGGTGTAAGATAAAGGACCTTTAAGTGATAAAATGTGAACAATAATTACCCCTGAAAAAACGATAGATAATAAACACAGTGTGTGAACTCATTCACCCATAGATACAAGTCACTCCTTCCCCATATTCTCTAAAAACAAACATACAACAGCAGTGCCAAACCCTTCGTGCGGCCCCACTGTTCTGTACTTTCACATATTTTGTAGCCACATGGCAAACAATTGTTTTTATATAGTCAGCCAACAACAGCTGACCCTGACTGTGTCTGTGAGGAGCAGCATATTGGGTGGCCATGAGTCAGCTCTGACAGTAAAACCTCAAATCTCACTCCATCAAACTTGGACACTCTTCAGCTCACACAGAAAAACAAAGTAATTGGACTGCATATAACAGATTTGGATGATTACGACTATTCAGCTCCCACGGCACAAATGCAGCAGCCTTGACGACCACTGAGCCCTGTGAACATAAATGATTGTATAACAGCGTTGCTGCTTAATTAAAGCAAGCTCCCTAAGGTATGCTGTTAATGACTTTTTCATTCCGCTTGTAGTTCTTTAGAAAAGAGGACAAGCATGTAAATGTTACTGCATGCTTTTCATTTTAGTATTTGCTTGGTTACCTGCAGTTTTGTTGAGTCACTGTTGCTTTAATGCTGAGAGAGAAACTGTGTGTCACTTCTCGTGGGGCACCTGTCTGGGTGCAGGATTAGTCTGGTCTTTGAATAAACACCTTGTAGTTACACTGTTTATAGTAGCCTTTCCTGGACCTGTGCAACCTCTAAATGCTCTAACAGCAATTTGGGCTTCTCGTTATCATAATACAGCCTGGCTTTGGCCCGGCTCGTGTTATCACCCTCTCCCAGGTGCTGGCCAGTTGGGCAGCAGTGCATTAGATTAGAGATTCATCAGAGGGGAAGGAGCAGGCCATACCCGGGCCGAACAGTGTGTGCTTCTGAGACTGGTGCTGAACAGGAGAGAAAGACGCTAAGATAAAAGCAACTTGAACCTTTGCTCCCTGGTTTTCCAGTCACTAACATTAACAACAGTCAGCAGCTCAGGCAGTTGATGAAAGGTAGGCTACATATTTGTCCAAATGTTCATTCTGTGTGGTTTTGTGAAACGCAGCACTGGCAGCTGCCGTCGTCCCTGACACAGTTAATTAAGGAATTCTAACCAGCAACCTCGCTCACAGGTTCAAGTGACTAAGTCTCACCATTTACAGTATGCCGTCATCCATGGACTAGAATCAAAGCACATGGAGCATAGAGTTAATCGGGTCAGGGGAGCGGTGTCAGAGCCACGTCTCCTCAAGTGTTACCTAACCAGACATGTCTCCCAGTCCCAGCACAGCACAGTGAGAAAAGGAGGGAAGGGAATAAAGTGTGAAAGTGGGGCAGCAGCCCAATCTGCCCACTGTATTTAATCACACAGACCTCAGCGTCTGTAGAGTGTAGATGAGTCACCTCACTGACTGATCACCAGCAGCAAGGAATAAGGCCATGAAACACTCTGGATGTTCTTGAATCACAGCACCTACTGTTTTTTTTTTAAAGATGTCTAGAACCTTAATTTTAAGCCACATTTTCAGTACATCTATCTATCTATCTATCTATCTATCTATCTATCTATCTATCTATCTATCTATCTATCTATCTATCTATCTATCTATCTATCTATCTATCTATCTATCTATCTATCTATCTATCTATCTATCTATCTATCTATCTATCTATCTATCTATCTATCACTAGGGTGACCAAACGTCCACTTTTGCCCGGACATGTCCACTTTTCATGTCCTGTCCAGGGTGTCGGGGGGGGGGTTATGAATTCATGAATATGTCCAGTTTTCTGTGTTTTTTTACAGGACCGTTAAGCATGTATTTAAATTGATGGCAGCATCGCCTCTCATTACAAACTATTGACATGTGGGCCTCCATAGCTCACTTGGTAGACTGTGCAAAACAAAGTCTGAGTTTTAACTGCAATTCAGTTATCGGTGCATGTTGTTTTGAGATCTGCGGGGCAGAGACCTGAGCTGCGGTACAGGTCCCCTGTCCCCTGTCCACTGTCCCTCATCAAACTCATCAAATACACAATCCAACAACTCTAAAACGCTCTCATGGACAAGTTGTGACCTGCACATTCACCATGCTATGAAATAATCATGTATAATTTTGTAACATTACAACACATGAAGCAAACACTCGGAACTACTTGCACTTTTGAAATCACTCCACCCAGCAGCCATGTCTGGAATGTAGTTCCAGCTATGCATTTGCCTCAAAAACAACTCTGTCTCGTAATGTTACATGATTATTTCATAGCATGGTAAATGTGCAGGTCACAACTTGTCCAGCACTTTGGAAAGGACCCATAGAGCATTAGTGTTACATTAAAAATGTCAAAGCTCATGAACATGAAGCTAAAGCTGTCACACAGTAAAGTACTGTCACACGAAGCATAACACTGGCCCCTGTGATTATACACTAGAACCCACTGCAGCATGTTACTGCCTTTAAAAGCAATAATGTCATTAAGTGTAATTGCTACTCTTACATGCTTTTACACTATCTGTCTAATTCATTTGCCAAAAAAGGGTCAAACACACTATAAACAAATTAAAGAGAAATTTGCCTGATAATTATATCATTATTAGTTTTTCTTTCATTTTTTATAGATGTCACACTAATGTTATTAATTGTGTATTGGATATTGTGACAGGCCTAGCAAATCCAATATTCTTCACACTGACAACCTGAGTGATTGGCCCTGTGTTTGGAGTGACCAAGATATCAGACAATTAAACTCACTATTAACTGACATGGTAAGGGTTTCTACATTGATAAATGCATTATAAACTCAAAACTGTGTTGTGGAGATCCTTTCTTTGCCAAAATTAAAAGCTTCTTCCTCATATGTTGAGTATTTTGCACGCTAGCCCCTCTGGGCCCAGTATCTATTGTATCTATTCACATCACACAGACAGAGCAAGGAGCAGGAAAGCAGCTTCGTCTTGCCCCATCGTCTGTTACCAGGTTCAAACCACCATCCTGCAATCTAATCTATTATCTATGTCTGTTGTTAATATCCTCGCAGGTAACCAGAAATACTAAATATCATCATGCTGAAACACTGTGCGCATTCATGCTTTGATGCAGGTCCATTCTTAGCACATGTTTGTGATTGAAAGTCATGTGATCAGAAATGAGAGGCAGCTGTATTGTAAATGAAATACATTTGTTATCCAGATTTGTTCACCAATGGCATTTGGATCTCAGCTGGTCCAGAAACATGAAGATTGGTTGGCCCAACGAATGCAGTCATTTTTATCTGTGTGGGTCTGCAACTGTAACGGTGCGTCTTATCCACTGAGGAAAACCTTTCTTGGCTTATTTGGGGTTAGAAAGATTTTGAAAAACCACTGGGTACCTTAATGATTTATTGGTTGGAGGAAACACACTGATGAAGCCACATGTACAGTTAGGAAGGATTTCTAACAACTGGCTGTGTTGCAAACAAGTTGAGCTGCTGGACAAATAAGCTCTTTTTCCACCATCAAAAATAGTCTGACCATGAAAAGTGCAGCTGCTGCTGACTGGAGTTGTGTCAAACTTAGAGCCTGTGGATTTTCCAGTTCTTCACCACGACTTTTTGCTTTGTGGCTGTGTTGCATGTCTGTCGACATGTTGTCAGCTTACTCTGTCAGCCTGACCTTGCTTCAACTTTGTGCACTTGTGCCTCCATCAGACCTGTAACAAACAAACACTATGTGCATGTGGTGGTTTGTGCTTGTGTGGAATTGGTTGGTGCACCAGAGTGCTAGGAAGGTAGGACAACTTCACACCTGATTAAATGTATCTAATCTTGAAAGTTGTGGCAGAAAATAAGACTTGCAGTTAGTGTTCGACCGACCAAATTTCAGTCTCTTCACCCTCTCGTCCTCTGAATGGAGGTGCCACTGCCCCTGCCTGATAATGTATTGCTGAACAGGCAATAAGAAATGGGTGAGTGAGATTTTACAGCTCTGCACAGACACTTGAAGCTTCCTCAGAGCCTGATTTAGTAGCGTTGGCAAAGGACAAAAATGTTCATCATGTATGACTTACGTTCTCAGAGAAGGCAATTTAGTAATGGAGGAATGCCTGTGTATACTCTGCAGCCTGCGTGCTGACAGATTTCTCAGATGCTTCATGAGGATGACAGGGAAATTATCCTAAGATCTGGTCCATAAATCGCGGCATGTTTGGAACTCAAATTACATTCCTGAACTTTCCTTTTGTTGCTCTGACACAAAGTCTGCTGCGGGTGTCTTGACCTCTCTGGGGGTGTAGATTGGCAACTGACAGCAGCATGACCTCACTGTGTTTTCAGCAGGGGTGGGGACTCTCCACGGTTCAAATATGAGCCATCCCTCCTGTCCCACCCTGTTGACGGCAGGCTGTACTATCACTTACAGCAGGTCCCTAACCTGATTAACAGAATCCCGCTGACTGCACACTCAGCTTACTGTTCTGTCCCTGCAGGGAGAGGCAGGGGCCAACACACACAGACAGAGAAGGACCCTGAGGCACGTGCACTGCCAACTACAGACTCACACATACAGACGTGATTCATTAAATCTTCCATTATTTGATTCTGCTCAGTGGGGAGTTAAAAGCAATGACAGTATACAACAAGCTCACACAGTTAGATGCTTAACATTCCTCTGTAAGCCACCCTATTTGTTTTTCCCTGACAGTCTGCAAGTACTCGCCCCAAAACCTAAGACCAGAAACACACACACACACACACCGACCTGTACACACAACATGCTTGGCAAGCCCAGGTTCACTGCCAGACATTCCAGCCTGCTCCGTGTTATTGACCTCAGCTGCTCTGAAATAACGGGCAGGAGAAGAACTTGAATTCCTGCTGTCTGGACGTACCCCACCTATTGAAAGCATGCATCCACATGAATAAACACACGCATTGCCCCTGCCTTTCAGCACCTATAGGTCACATTCTCTCTGCTCTAAGTCAGGTCTCATTTATTCTGTACATGTTTGAATTTTATCCAGTAACAGTTTATTTCTCCCTCCTGTCACATTTTCTGCCACCAAAGGGCATATGTAGATGTTTTTCCTCCTCTGCACACCACACTAATTCACTACCCAATGAAATAAGTTGTACAGTTCCGCTGATCATCTCCCCATTTGCAAGAAAGCCTGGGTCTGATCCATCCTCTAATCTTTCATCTCCTTCTCTGCTCCCTTCTTCTGCCTTGGTGTCTGTAAATCCTCTAACCTTCTTCTGCTCCCCACTAAGCCCGTTGTAGGATTTCCTTTCCTACAGGGTCCTGGAAGCCTGAGCAGAGCGTGAGAGTGGAGTGGCAGTCGGTTAGGGATCTGACAAGGGAGATCTCAGTCCAAATATCTTATCTCCTTGAGGGAGGCCCTGATGTAGGCCTGCTGTTAGAAGAAGAATCTCCTTTTGGAGAGACAAACTTTGCATCAGGGTCCAAACAGCTTGAATGAAGTCTTGTGGGGATAAGAAAGCAGCAGCAAGTGGGAGAGGTTGAGCCACTAGGAGGAGCTGTTTGATATTATTGTGTAGGACAAGGAGGAGGGGGTTGTGTTTGTGTTGGTATGGAAATAGTATTTTAAGTAGGTCACACTCCCATAAGGCTTTCTGGAACAATCTAAACTATGCAGTAGGTTAACCTAACAATGTAAGACTAGCCCATAACAACTTTTCACTCACTCTGTCTCTTTTCTTTTGATTTCAGAGGAGAAATACGTGACAATACAGCCGTACACCAGTCAGGGGAAGGATGAAGTAAGCTTTGAGAAAGGGGTCACCGTGGAGGTCATCCAAAAGAACCTGGAGGGCTGGTGGTACATCAGGTGAGTAGACACAGATGACAGAAGCCTGTTCAGAAACATTGCTGCATGGGCTACTAAAGGAAAATGAAATCTGTCTAATTTTATCCACTTTCAAAGCAAACAAGTTCTTAGAGAGCGCTGACATGGTTCACAGGAGACACTGCTTAGTGCTGTGATTAAGGCAGTGGTTTTCTGCAGATCTCATTTTCTCCATGACATGCCATGTGTTGAGAAAAACCCATCAATACATGGCACTCTCTGCAGATCAGCTGGTCCTTCTGCCTGCTTCTCATTGTGCGCACGTGTGTGTTGTTTACCCAACTAGTATGTATTTCTTTCTCGATTGTTTGTTTCCTTGTATCCCTGGGAGCCTAGGAGTCTAGCTCCACTGGCGATAGCTATCACATGCTGTCTCATGTGATAGCTGGCATCTCACCCACACACGCATGCACACACACAGACACATACACACACATATATATGGAGAGAGGGAGAAACAGTTTGTCTCTCCTCAACCTCTTCTCACTCCAAAGCATAACTAATCATTTTAGAGCATGTTGTGACTATGGGGACTCCTTGTGGTCACAGTTGATGTCCTGATGTGATCACATCTCTTTTGAACTGAACATGGATAAGCCAGAAGCAAATGACTCAGAGTTGCATTTGCAACATTACTTATTTCACAGAGCAGTCTAAAATGACTCATGTAAGAATAATAATAAAAATGAGTGTTGAAATGTGGGAAGCCAATGTCCCCTTGCATATATTATGCATGGTGTTTACTTGCTTCTGGTCACCTTTACTTTACTACAGTTTGCATAGTGGCTTTTTCACCACACAGGATGTTATTGTATTTTATTACAGACTTCGATGCAAAGGAATGAGCAACTTTTCAGTTGTTTGTTTATTCTAGGTATAGATCCACCAGCATCACTGGGGCACACTTAAAGGGGTACCGCAGGTTCTAGTTGAAGGACTCAGCAGGACTCCAAATGGTCAAAAATCGGTATAACCAAAAACATTCAATAAAAACCAGGGTATTTTATTACCCATATTTTGACTACATTTCCCATAATGCAACCAGTGTTTGATTTGGTTTTAGATGCCAATGTTACCTTTCAAAGTCCGCCTAAAATAACCCCAAAGACACCCACTCAGGAAGAGTAGACAGACTGTGTGTAAAATTGGTGCAGTGCCTCTTCAAACAGTATAAAAAGAGTATATAAATAATATAAATGTGTACTTTCTGTGGCTATCCTGGTAGAGCACATATCATGAAGGCCCAGTCCAGGTTTGTGTTCAACCCAGTGCCCTTTTGCTACATGTTATCCCTTGTCTCTCTACCCACCTCACTCTCTCTCTTTCTCTCACACCACAATATACTCACTCATATATTCTTATTTGTGTTCCAGACACTTAGGAAAAGAGGGCTGGGCTCCTGCCTCATACTTGAAAAAGGTGAAAGAGGATTTCTCACCTCGCAAGAAGACCTTGACAGGCCCTGTAGAGATTATTGGCAACATCATGGAAATCAGCAACCTTCTGCAAAAGAAGTCGGTCAGCGAGAAGGACATTCAGACAGACGGGGAATGTACTAACGCACCAGAGCGCCACATCTCCAAGAGCGAGATCAGCCTGCCAATGCCCTATAGCTCTGAAATCAATGCTGAGACAGGCAGGAGGCTGAGCGCAGGCCGTGACACCAACAGCCCATGTCTAGGAATAGCAGCAAGCGCAGTTCTAAATGAGAATAAAGGGAGAGGCGAGCCTGGGTCCCCAGCTGTTGCGAGAGTGGCACCGCATAGAGTGGAAATTGGTGAGTATTTGTGGTGTGTTAAGAGACAATGCAGCTTTCTGCTGTGAATAAAGCAGTAAATGCACTATTGCTATGAGGAGGAGGATTTTATGAGACAATAAGAGTTATTATTTCCCATTTGTGTAGATTTCAGTGCAGTTGGTAAGTTCCACAGCTGGTGCATCTAATGGTGGTGGCAGTGATATTTTAATAACACACACCAATAATATTTTAATAATACACTAACCTGTAAAGCTAATCAATATGGGATTTTAAAATATTTGGTGTGTGGATTTCCTTTTTACTCATATACTAAGTCTGTGTGACCTGTTTGTGTTTCCTTGTATGTTGTTTTAACTTATGAACAATGAGTAGGCATTGCAGTAACATTTTCATGAGCTGTCGTTTACTTCATCAGGGTCTCCAAATCTGAGACAAAAACCTCCTCCAAGGAGAGACGCCAACTTGGTAAGATATTTAATAAGCTATGTCATCTTAAAAATACCCATGAGGGCATTAACTTAAAGCATCACAAAAGGACTTCTGGTCATTGTGCCATTTTATAGGCTGGTACCTGGAGTTTTTTCCCAGGCAAATATAAATACAACAAATAAGAGCAACGTAAAACAAAAGTTTAATAATTGACTTCCAAGTTATTGCAAGAGTTACCATAGCAACCACTGAAAGAACAATAACAGCAACAAGCAGTACAAGTACAATTTTAGTTAGTCTTTTATCACAATTCTAAAGTTGGTCATATTGAAGATACATGTTGCGCATATGTATTATCATCATGTGATGTCATTACTCATACTTTGAAATGATTGACAGTGTAATGTCATTATGTCGTTAAGTTAGACTTATTATAATGTCATAGGAAGATACAATAATATGTCTAAATATAATGTCAGCTGTTTATATCACTCCTCTTTTTCTGTATAGGGATTCCAGTTACCTAAGCCACCAGAGCCCCCTGCTGTGGAAGCAGAGTATTACACTATAGCAGATTTCCAGTCCTCCATCTCTGATGGCATCAGTTTCCGTGGAGGACAAAAGGCTGATGTAAGAGGCCAGATCTACATTGTTGTCAGTGTGATGAGACAGTCAGGGCTCACTGAATAAGTATGCCTACCGAGTGCTCCCCTGATAGACAGGAAAGCTGAGGCAATAGAGATACGACCTTGAGATTTGTGTTTGAACATGATGATGTAGACAGAATTCACTCCACAGGGACTCAGGTGGAGATAACAACATAGAATCATTCATTGTTTTACTTCCAGTCAGGTTCTGTTGAGCTATCACTTCTAGACAATGTGGTTTCCCCGGCCATTCATGTTTGTGACAGAACACTGAATTAATGAAATATTGATCTTCATTTTGTTAAATTATGCTGTAAGTCAGCGTTCCTTTTCTTTCAGTATGCTGTTGATCATCTAATCATCTAACCCATACTGGTTACCTTTGGCCTTGTATTTGTCTTTGTCCTTGTCCTAATTCTTGCCCATGTCAGTGTTAAGTCAGATGGACAAATGTTTAAGAAAATAATTTTTTAAATAGCTTTTTTCCCTGTTGTGCAGGTGATAGAAAAGAACCCTGGAGGCTGGTGGTATGTGCAGATTGGAGAAATGGAGGGATGGGCTCCCTGCTCATACATCGACAAACGCAAGAAACCCAACCTTAGCCGTCGTACCAGCACCCTGACTCGGCCCAAAGTCCCACCTCCCGCGCCACCTGTCAAAAAACAAGACTCCGAGGAGGCTCCCCCACCGTCATCCTCCAAAGCCTCAGAGCCACCTAAAAGGCCTGTGTACGAGGAACCTGAATATGATATTCCTGCAATTGGATGTGAAGGTGAATCTGACACAGATTCTTTGAAGGAAGACCGTTGCCTGGATGTGAAGATCAGCAGCGTGGTCAGCGACAAGTACCGCAGTTCCCCTCCTTCCTGCAAGGCCTCCCCTCCTGTCTGCAAGGCGTCTCCTGTGTTCACTCATCGAAGATCCTCCTTCAGGTCTGTAGAAGAGGTTACCAAAGAAGAGTGTATTTATGAGAACGATGGTTTCAGGCCAAGCATTGGCATTGAAGGACGCTCAGGCAAGGGTTCCAGTGAGCCCAACTCCCCCAAGAGTTACCACTCCTCCACAGTCCCAAGAAAACCCTCTGGATCCTCACCTTTAGCTGGCAGGCCCATGAAGACCATGACCCCAGAGATGAATCGGAGAAGTCAGACCCTGGGCAGACACATAGACATCAGCCTCAGGTCCCAGGACAGCAGCCCCCTCTCTTCATCAGATGAACTGAGCAGAGGCCCCAAGAAAGGCCCTGCCTTTACTCGGGATGTAGAGCAGAGGATAGGTCTAAGCCCGTCCACCAGGCCCAAGCCTTCAGTCAGACCTAAACCACTCCTGACCAAATCAGAGCCCCAGAGTCCTGAAAGGATGGACATCAGTTCTTTGAGACGGCAGCTGAGGCCTACAAGTCAGTTTAGACATAGCATTAAACCTTCTCGAGGGGACGACTCTGAAACGGCATCTGTTATCTCTTCAGAGGACTCGGTGTGTTCCCGCAGCACCTCAGATCTCTCCTCAGTTTACTCTAAAGGGAGCCGTGGAGACTCGGATGTGGAAGGTCCCAGTCTCTACCGTGCACTGGATGCTTACAAGAAAATCCAGGACTCTGAGCTCAGTTTCCCAGCTGGAGCGGAGGTCGAGGTTCTAGAGAAGCAGGGGAGTGGCTGGTGGTACGTCCGATGGGGCTCAGAGGAGGGATGGGCCCCTTCGTATTACCTGGAACCTGTGAGACAAGTGGGTGATGCTGGTGGCTTAGACTCAGATGGACATGTGAGTGGTGGGAGTAAGTCCAACAGCCTGGAGAAAAACGAGCAGCATGTTTTGACCCTCAATAATATTAATATTCAGGGTCTGACCCAGCAGCATCAAGGCCTTAGAAGGAATACCCCACCTATTCCTTCCAAGCCCCCTGGTGGCTTTTCAAAGCCATCTGGGATGGTTAATGGAGGTGTACGTATGAGGAACGGGGTGCGTCAAGTGGCCGTTAGGCCTCAGTCTGTATTTGTGACCACAACACAACCAGCCAAGGATGCACACTACATGACAGGGTCTCTGAGGCGAAATGACTCGCTTGGAAGAAGTGATCACTACGGCTCTGGCTCTGCCACTCTTGGTGTCCGCCGAAATGCCTCCTTCAGCACTGTGCGGCCTCATGTTGTTGTTGAAAGTCAGACGAGGCCTGCTGAACGCTCCAGCCTTGGGTCATCAGGGAGTGCATTCAGCACAGGCAATGCGCAGGACTCCCTCAGCAGAGTTAACCAACGCAATGGCATCCCTGTGTCCACAGTCCGGCCCAAGCCCGTAGAAAAGAGCCAACTGATCCACGGCAACCTTGGCAGGGATGTGTATGTATCCATTGCTGACTATCGCGGTGATGAGGAGACTATGGGTTTCACTGAGGGCACCTGTCTAGAGGTATTGGAGAGAAACCCAAATGGATGGTGGTACTGCCAGGTGCAGGACAGCCTGCTCCCTCGCAAGGGCTGGGTCCCCTCCAACTACCTAGAACGGAAAAAGTAGAACCAACCCCAAATCCTTCTCATTCCTTTCATCCCACCGCCCTCTTTTGATGTCTCCAAGGATGTGGGGGGCATCACTCCTCAAGAATGTTAACTGCAATCTCCTGTAAGCAATATGTCTTCGAAAATGTACATTTATGAAAAGGCTATGTGTAAAAAGTAAGATGTTTTAATCTGATAAGGAAGGACACTTTTAGTGCTGGTTTACTAAAACGTATACAAAGAGGAGTGTAAAGATTTTAACTACTCTGGCTGGCAATGAGAGACAAAAATATGGGATTGGTCACCTTTTTTGAGGAGGTGTTTTTTGAGATATAAATAGGTATGAATGGGAGTGATAACCTCTTAAAGAGGATTGCATCATGTAATAGAGAAGTTGAGCAGGGTAATGGCTATGCTTATTCCTGCCCATCACTTACAATGATGGCCAATAAGTGCCTTTTGTATTTGATCACCTAAATGGAGGTCCTAAATGGTGGATGGCAACATTGAACATTAAATCAACCAAATCTCTCAAGAGTGCCATAGGCCCATGAATGCCACCAAGAATATTTCCATGACCAATTACAAGCTACAATACAAGTGCAGCATTCTTGAATGCTCTAATTGGTCTAATGCACAGATTACAGAAAAAAACGGAGATTTATGGAACTCAGTTCACCAGAGAATTTACTCATTTCTAGTCATCAAGTCAATAAACATCTGAGTCTCATTATCAGTATTTCTTACTTAGTTCCATTGTTCATGTATTATGTCTTGTGTTGATGCAAGTCTTCCTTAGAGAATTATTTCTGCTTTCTTGTTACATCTGTTCTCCACCAACAGCCTAGAAACTGAAGTGTCAAAGCTCCTGCCTTCTGCCACATACTATCTTTCACTGGCAGTTGGTGCTTCATTTTAATAGATTGGCATGGTTTTGTTGTAGATCTTAAAGCAAGCCCCATTAATATTCACGTTTTAATCCCAGATATAAATATCTTGGACAACAAATGTAAAAAAAAATAAAAATAAACCTGTGAAACTTGAAACAAAAGTAGATGACTCTTAGAAACAAAGTCAAAGGAACAACTTGGAGTAGCTTGAGTACTCTCCAGAACAAAATCACCTCATATCTGGGTAGCTAATAACCTCAAAAGATGACAACAATTAGTTTACAATGATTTAGGTTTACTGTAGAGTTTTTAGCTCCAGGAACAATTGATTTTGTATGTATATATTTTTTGTATTCATATAATAATACCACTGTTGGGGGTTGTATGAAATAAGTACTGGAAGCATGCTGAAATAATTGAATCCCAGGGACGTATTTGCATAGCATTTAACCCAAAATGTGATCAGACCAAATTGAAATATCATTGGCTGTTTATTTTATGTTTTACTATTTATTTATGGTACAGATGATACAGTGTATTCATCAAATTGCCTAAAACAATGGTTTCTGAGCTGTAAAAATCAGCGTCCTTCAGTATTCCTATCAGTGCTGAGCCGCTGAAACAAGAAAATTGTAATAGTAGATATTGCTGTGCAGTATTGGTTTTGACGTTACACAACAACATTGCTTCAAAGTTGAGGTGATTAAACTTTTTCAGATCTTTCTAAAATTAGTTTTGTTTCATAATAGCATATAAATTAAAACTTAGCCAACTAAAAGTATCAAGATAGTAATTATTCTCCCCCATTACAGAAGTGAAGTTTGAGAATTTGAAATTCTTATCTAGAATTCAACAACTTTTCAAATTAAAATGGCTGATGTTCAAGACCGCTGAAATACATTTTCTAACGAATGGTGTAAGCTGTTGTAATGAGGCTGAACACTTAACTTTTGATTATGTTTCTGCTGGACAGTATCATATTATTAAACAAAGTGCAGTACCTGCTAGATCGCAGTTATCTATTTTAGCAAAGTCATATTTTTTTTTGTTTGTTTGTTAATGTGTTTGTGATCACATGGTGACAATAATGAGGAACGAAGTGGTTCTGTTTTGTGAATTAGTGCACTTTAAAATTGTTTTTATGGTGCATTAATGTAAAGATGCAGTAAATACTCAGCATATTATTTATGGAATACGTTTTTTATAATTATTTGATGATTCTCTATTTTTGCCCCTCACCCCAAATGAGGGACTGATTTCTTTAATGACTTCTCTGCATGACAGTGAACATGCCTAAGTTTCTTTGAGTAGAATTGGAGAAATAATGACCTCTTGTGGAAGAAGAATGGTACTACAACATGATAACCCAATCCACAAGGTTTATTTACTGGCCATCCTACCTCAGTGCAATAAGAAATGCACTGCTGGTCAGTGAGTCTCCTAAAACTGTACAGAAATTCCTCTCTCTCTTTTTTTAAATCTCAGTGCAGCTGAAATATTTTTTGTAGCACATTTTTTGTATTGGGCAATAATTTATTCTAATTATTTTTTTTAAATTGTATTTAAAAAGTTCATTTTTTTTCTATGCTGTGTGCTGCAACTTAAGCAAATCATGGGCACTTCCTTCATCTTTATTGTGCTTTACATAATGCCTGATTTTAAATGTATTTATTATGAACAGCTTTCTATTTTAGCACTATGTGACAATCACCCATTCAAAATATTACTGCAGAGGTTTATACGGATCGTTTTCGTTAATGATAATTGGACACCAGTCTCACTTAAAATATGCAAAATACAGAGTGAGCAGTCAAGGCAAATTAGAACAGACCAGTTTCAAATACCATAGTCAAGTATGTGTATTTACATTCATTTTAATATATGAAAATTAAGGACCCATAAATATAAAAAAAATATATAGAGAGAGAATTAAGCCATTTATTTTTGCTGTAAGGCAAAAAGCCCCCTTCCCACCCAGACGAAGGCATTATGTAAATGTGTTGTATCACTTTTAACATTTTGCTCCAGCACATATTATTATTCTTGCATATTGCTTTGTTTGATTGAGCTGAATTTACTTGCAAGGGAATCGTTCTGTGTTGAACATATATTTAGCTGTGTATCAACTATCTTTATTCATGCTTGTATTTTTGTTTCTTATTTCCTCTGTCTGCCCCATTTTTGTCAAATTCTGAAATGTACCTGCAAGGAAATGTGCAATAGATTTTAAGAAATCATCAAGAGGAAAAATAGGTAAAGAAAATCATGAACAATGCCATTACATCCATTGGGGATAATTATTCCCTGTCAAACTGCCAGTCATGAGCTTTTACCATCATTTAAAGTCATATACATCTGCCCTAAAGAGCAATGTGTGAAGCTCTCAAAGCATCAGAAAACTCATTGGACCAAAGCATTGTTTCTGACACCTCATTATCTCCTGACCTGATAGACTTTTATAATAACTTACATGAGAATCTCTGCTCCTCCTTGGATCAGCAGTGGACTGTGACTTGTGAATGACATGGCAGAAACCCATTGACCCATTCTATATTGACATTATAGCTATCTGCGGTCTTCTCCACAGATAGAGAGTCATGGGCCCCCCATCAGAGGCCTCCGTGGCCCTGCTCTGAGCTGTCACGTTCGTGCCTGAATGGAATTTTGATAGTTTCTTGTTTTTGTGTCATAGTCCTCTTTTTTTTTTTTTTTTTTTCCCTGTGGAGTGTGCCCACTCTCTACCTACGTGGATGCCTCTTTTGACATTTACCCCACCCTTGTCAAACCGAGTCAGACTTTTTCCTCACCAATCACCACGGCAAAGGTGACATTTGGAACGGACGAGAGAGCCTCAGTGGTAAACAAGAGACCAGGGAGAGGAACGCTCCTTCAGGCCATTTCAGTTCAATCCATCAACTTCCAGGATGTACGCCAAAAATAGAAAAACCTTTATTTTTTTCTTTGCTGAGCCCTGCAGGCCTTATCGATGTGCTACAGATGAATACGCCATTGTGCTAAACAGTTCCTGTACGTATGGGCCGATACACAGAGTTCGCCGTGTCGTTATGGGGCTTGTTTCCACAGGTCCTTTGGTTTTGATGGTTTGTAGTTAATCTCCACCTTCAAAGAGTAGTTCAATATTTGGGAAATAGCTTTATTCGATTTCTTGCTCAGATTTAAACAGTTAAATGCTTAGTCTGAAAAAGTTCCATTATATTTAATGAGGGAATTGGAGTAGATGTATGTGGAGTATTATTTGAGAGCGTTTTGTCATGTTATGTTAGAAGCAGGTGGAAGCTGCTGGGCAGGTGCTGTCAAAGTAAAAAAAAAAAAAAGGAAAAGAAAAAGAATAAAAACACTTCTCTAAAGTTCACTTAATGAAAATAAATGATGGTTTTATAGGGAGTTAACCACAACCTATCATATTTAAAGTTTTTGTAATGTGCTGTTGTCGTTGTCAGCTGGTGAATAGATCCTTTGAACGGACCCAGACCAGCTGTTTCCACCCTGTTAGCTTAGCTTAGCATCCACTTCATGCCAAACTTAGCTAACAGCCTGAGCGTAGCTTGTTATTTACCATGCAGATGTGAATATGGATTCAATTTTCTTGACTAACTCTCCACAACAGAACGAATAGACATATTTCCCAAAGTCATATATTATTTAGAATAATACCTTTCCTGTTTCAGTCATGGCCTATTTCAGCTTGTTTCTAGACTGCTGTTCAACCTGTGTGCATCCACACAGCAGAATTGAAAATGAATTGGTGGGGGGTATTATTTTTGCACATACCAACGCACGGTCACGATGATGAGGAATCGTTCATGCCAGAGGAAATAATAGAGGTTCCCGATATGTTCCCCCGAGGTCGGCTGGGTGAAACAGCTCTGCTACGCTGACACCCTATGTTATTCCTCACTCCCTTTTTATTTTAACAAATGGACAGCACCTCTCAAGCGTGAAGCACCCTGAGCTCTGTACTCCCGGACACTAGCTGCTGCCATTGCATTTTCCTCGTGGCAGCTCTTCCTTTCTGCTGCCTGGTTCTTTCTCTCTGCCCTCACCACATATATCCATCTCTTGTTCCTCAACACAGTCCAGCAGTCTATTCTAGGTGAAGTGACTGAGGTAGCTTGGAGGGGTTTTATTTTGTTAGATTTTTCTTTTTTTCTGTTTGTTTTG
>OMNW01005326.1:4265-18085 GCA_900303245.1 Selene dorsalis | reverse complement strand
GAATGTTGCATAGGTGTGTGTTTTTGCATGATGAGATGGATTGTTTGCAGGTGTGCTTAGGAGAAGTGAAGGTAGAGGTCGTGGAGGAGATTTGTGAGCGCAGGATGCAGGGAGACAGAAGATGGATCAAATAGTAGATTCTAGAAGACGAGGTGATAGCAAGGTGAGAGCAGCTCTGCACTGATAGGAGGGAGATGAAAGTCTAGTGGGCACTGCTCCACTCTGAAACCTGGGAAATAACAGGAGCCCATTTATCAAACTTCGTTTCTGACCTTTGTAAAAAAAAACAAAACAAAACAAAACAAAACAAAAACATCCTGTACCTAATGAGCTCTCAGCATCTAAACCTCAGCTGTGAAACCTCATTTCTCCAAACGATGTTTTAATTGCAGCGCTTGAAGTTTTTGAAACTGCTTTGCAAGAAAATGCAAGTCAATGAAAGATAAATGAATTCACACTACATCAGCTTCTCTCAGCCTTGCTGTCCATCTGTTGAAAAAAAAAACAAGTAGAACTGATCCTATGTCTGGTTTCACTTCTTTTACTGTCAGTGTCTTCAGATCTTACACAGCCCTGAGGATGTGAGAGCTGAGCTGGGTGTGGGAAAAAGTTTTTTGCAGTGAGACCAAAAAAAAAAAGGCTTCAAATGTTAGATTCCTTGTGGCTTTTTTTTGCCTTATTCCTTTTGTGTTTCTGTTGAGAAAATAATTGAATGTTGTAAAAGTGCAACAAAGGATTTTAGAGGGGTCTTCACATCCAGTGAAAAAAAGGTTTATTTCATAATGGAAAGAAATAGAAAACAGTCACAACACCCAATTTTAGAACGAAGTGATTCCCGAGTTAATGAAAGCAGTTGTTTAATAGAGGGAGGGGTAGGTTTGATTGGAAAGTTTTCGTAAGTGTGTTGGAGCTGGTGGGAGGAATTAAGTGGGGATGATTTTGTAGGTTTTTTAATTATCAAGTTTTTGTTTGCGTGCAAGAGAAGAAAGAAAAAAAAACATGCAAAGCTGCAGGGCTTTCCTCAAAGAGTTTCAGTAAAAAAAAAAGAGAGAGAGAGGAAAAGAAAAGAAAAAAAAAACTCCAGCCTTGTGAATAAAGGAACACTGATTATTTATGTCACTCTGAAAACTTCCTCACAGAATTGCAGTTGTTTGAGGCGCCAGCAGGCATCAGTGGGAGCTGTCGGGGAGGAGGCTGTGTCGAGGAACGAGACGCGCCGCTGTGTCTCTGCGGTGCGTTTCTTTGTCTCTGTTTGAATCCCCGTTTCTAATTAGCACAACAGTGTGTCTTAATTAACCTCAGCCAGTCAGACGATATTCCAGTGCTAACAACTTCCCAATCAGAGCTGCTGCGGCTGCTGCTGCTGTTCTGCATAGGAGCCTCTGGTGCCAGTAGGAGGTCAGACAGATTTTTTTGTGGTGGATGGGTGGGGGGGCGCTGTCATAAGTGATTGATGCTGAGTGACAACTGAGGTAGATTCATGGGAAGGTGAAGCCTGTTTTTAACCTCAATGTTGCATTAATAGAATAGAATTTGTCACCATCCTGCTGTGGAAAGCAGTGTGCCAAAAAAGCGTGGAAGGCTGATGCCATCGAGCTCTTGATCTGTACGTTCTGAGAAAAACAGTCTGTTACCAGCACATCAACCACACTAATAAACAAAATAACAACTACAGGCCTTGAGTTGGACCAAAGGAGGTGCTATTCTTTTATTTTCTGGTTTCTTTCTGTTTCTTATTACCATTGTTGTTATGCAAATTGTGTTTAACTCTTGCAAACTCCTTGTTTTCAAAGGACATGCCATGAGAAGGCTAAGGAGGCTTTCTACAACTGTAAATGTCAGATGAGTCATCTGGCCACCAAATCGAATCGAATGACGACAAAGCCATTCTTTGATCTGCTCAAAACATCATCACACAGTACATTGGTGCACCAGCACGTCGTGAAATGAAATCAAATAGAGTCCAAATTCCTGTCTGATTGACAGTCAGCACATGTGCATTCCTTTTGAAAACAGGGCATTTTCTTATCTACCGTCTCATTTTGACAAGTCTTGTTCCTTTTTTTGTATCTTGTACATGTTTACATTGTATCTTCCATTGCCCAAAAGAGAAACAACATTAAATATATTATCTTTGTTGTTTTACTCCAGCTCCTTTTGCTTTTGTCTCTCACATCGGGTCATATGAGCTGCTGCAGATAAAGAGCAGCAAACCCCACCTTCCTTTTCCTGCTGTATCTAGATGATATGTGACAGTAATATTACAGATTGAGGCATTTATCTTTATTCGGCTTATTGTGCGGGCCAGATAAAGTGAGTTTAAATGTGGAGGAGCAGAACAATGCAGCTGGTTATATATAGCAAGGCATGAGTTATGGGAGAAAAGTGTTAGCAGGTTGAGAGCGATGAATGAAGACGAACGAGTTCTTGGAGCCCCGGTTCCCCACTAAAGAGGAGAGACAAGATTTTTTGCTCTCCTGTATCCGAACGTGTATGGAGACATTCATCACTTGTGTCTGAAAGTGTGTGAAATATTTATACTGGACTGAAGGACCACCACAAATCCTCACATCCTAAAGGAGATCAGGAGGTTTCAGGGGCTTATCAAGTCAGTCAAGCAATCTAAATTATGGAGATTGAGTTATGGAGAAAAAAAAACTATTTGTAGAGTTTCCCCTCTGCATAAATTGTAACTATTTGGATGACTTCTGCTGCTTTATGGGGAATTTAAAGTCATGTTGGCATGCTAAAATCAACTGTCTGTGAACAGATATTGAGTTAACTTTAGATTGAATGCTCTACTTTCTAACTTCTTGTTTGGTGGTGGGGAGCCAGGGTAAAGTGAGATTTTTGAGTTTTGCAACAATAGTTTTCTGGTGCTGGAAACAAGGTCGAGTCAGAAGCAAAACAGTGCTTTTCAGACTTTAGAATCAAAACAACACAGTGAAACAGGGGAAAACGTCCCAGAGTTGGGGGGAACTGTCTGAAGTGCAGTTTGAGCCAGCTAGATGTTATATCACTGAACATTCCTCACAATCTTGCCATTGTCATAAGATCACTCTGATCAGCTGAGCTGAATATTACACTGAATAAGACACAAGTCCTTGATGACTGATTGTTATATACTCTTCACCATGCTTTGATTTCATTTCATGTGTGAGTATAACTGAAAGAAAGACTGTGAAGATGTGGTTGCCATATATAAAAGCATGGCAATAGATCCATCATTGCCTCATTATCTTCTACAAAGTTTCCTAGAGAGACCAGAGTAATTTGATGTGGATTTTTAATGAAGGAGTCATTTCGTGTTAAGCAACACTCCATTTAAACCTCAGTAAACATTTTTATTTGGTAACTTAATTTTGAAATAATATATTCAAATTCTACCAATTAAGAGCCGTCATTGATCTTTTCCTAAATATAATTTCCACAAAATTACAAAGGTAGAGATTTCATAGAAATTAATAAAATGAAAGCATTTTTTATTGTGTCCAATGGGTAAAAGCCCAGACATAATGGAGCACAACGACACATCTCCACTAGATGGCTGTATTGAACCATGTGCCAGCCATCTCACAGACAACGCACACGGCCAACAACAAGCACAGACATTTTCAAATGTATAGATGCACACATTACAAACTCAATATGTACAGTGACACTGAGTCTTGAAATTAAATTCTATTATGATCTTCCCTTTCACTCCTTTTAAACAGCATAACTAATGATATTGGATGTTAATACTGAAGGATGATGATCTCCCACACAGTTATGATACACTCTTCCGGATTATTCTTTTCATGACATTATTACTAATCTTATTCTTATTCATATCCCACATTCTGTTCTTTTATCTGCAGATGCTGTAAATCAGTCTATTGCAGACACAGATAGGCAGATGGCTACCATCTGCTATTGAAGAGACATATGGATGAGGTGCCTCATGAATATATAGTGCTGTCCTTTTAGTACAAGCACATTTACAACTCTGCTTTTTATGTCGGGTGCAAGTATTTCCACTGATCTCCTACCTGTCACTGTGAAACCCCCCAGCAGCTGTGGTTGAGAGGCAGAGGCCGTGGCACATGATGTAACAGGGGACCAGGGCACCCAGATGACTTAGCATTGTGTTTCATCCGCACCTCAGAGTGCACGGCTCATTGTGCATTTCAGTCTCTATAGGTCTCAGCCTCAAAGATCAAGTGTACATGAACACCACCGAAACTTTAGTGTTAGTAGAGTAGAGTTTAGTATAGAAGAAGATACATAGAACCTAATTAGATGTGGAAGCAATGCTGCAACAATCTGAAGTAAAAGTGCTATTGTTGGAAATATACAGCTGTACCATATTTTAAATACTGTACTGTATACAAGTGACCCGACATATAAAGTGTGATGTTACACCCCATTTGTAAAACCAAAATGCTTTTAGTTGATCTTAACAGGTGACTATAGAAGTGTCAGTGCTCAGAATAACATCTAACAACATGAGCTACGCAAACCTGCTGATGATAAAACTGACATCTCATGTTCTCATGCAGAAGAGTTAGACAGAGATACTGTCATTCAGGTTTTCACCACATTTATGGAACGTTGGAAAATGAGCTGCATATACCTTTGTTTTCCCGTTGCTGTCGCGGTGACTGAAGCTTTATTGATGGCTATTTAAGGATGCAGTTTTTTGTTCTTGTTCAATCTTGTTAAATACAACAACAGCTAATGACCACTTGTGTGACTAGGCAATTTGCAATGAGTCCCTGCAGAGGCTGTCTTAGTGATGTTAGGGTTTAAAAAGAGAACCTTCATTTAGAGCTGCACCAGCCCACATTTTCTCATTATACATGTGAAAACTGTGGGAGAAACCTATATGTCACTGGTTTCCCACATCATATATCTATATAGTGCTACTATGTATACCAGGCATGGGCAACCTATTCCACAAAGGGCTGTGTGGCTGCAGGTTTTTGTTCCAACCAACCAGGAACACACAGTTTGACCAATCAACTGTCTGAAGACTGAGATCAGTTGATTAAATGAGTCAGGTCTGGTGTGCTGCTGCTTGGTTGGAAAGAAAACCTGCAGCCACACCGGCCCTTTGTGGAATAGGTTGCCCATGCCTGATGTATACCATTCACTATAACCAGTTACTGTGTTAATCCACTGGCCCGTGGGTGGGCCATATTTTCAAACCTCTATCCGATGACCTCATCAAATATATCTCACCTTGTTATAATGTGATCTAGTCAGAATCGGTTATTTGCTAACGTGCCAAAACAACTTTATTGGGTGACAGTCTTACAAATTGTTGGCACAGAGGATAATTTAATGCAGCTTCACGATACCCAGCAGACCAACGTGTTTGTCTCAGTCCAGAAAATGTGTATTTCATTCTCGCTCTGTGAAAAAAGAATTTTGTTCAGCCATGTGTAATGTGCAAATGTTATTTCTATTATGAGGTAAACAGCTTTGGCTCAAACACATCTGGAAAGTTTATTAACCACAATCATCCGACTCACACTGAACAGAGCTCACAAACAATCACTTGTTGTCTCAAATGAAAAAGACAGAAAATACAGAATTACAAAGTAGTTCCGCTTCGGTGTCATAACAACAGCCAAACTGAGCTCTAGATATCATATATCTGACCACTGGTTCTCATCTACATGAACACTGTAACAGTGTTTCACTCGGATGCTTGTCTACTGTTGGTCCCTGTGTTCACGCTGGGTGAACAGACAACTCATGCATGACAAAAAGCACTAAGATCTGCAGAAAGAATCTCTGGATGTGCCGCTGCTGTGCGATTGGCCAGACACAGAAGAGTCGCAACAGTTTAGTGGCAATGAAGAAGAAAGCAAACACACTAACACAGAAGAAAAGCAGATTGGAAGGAATCAGTCCACACATCAGCTATGGACAAATAAATAATACATTACAGAATCAGCAACATTCAAGGAGCCTGTGGAGTTATTTGGATACAAACACAAGATAACAGAAATAAACCAAACGGCAGAGCAGCCTTGATTAAAAAAGGTGTGCATAACATAATTTACAGATGAAAACCTTCATCCAATGCCAAATGCTTACTTAACGTGGTATGAACTGAAACTCGATTGATGTCAGTGTAAAAAAAGAAAAGAAAAAAAAGCCCAAAATAACCACAGAGCTTTGAACAAGGGAATCACATTTATACAATGTATTTTAGAAAAATGAATCAATCCTATTTTCATTTGGTTGGAATGTCTGCACACAAGAAAAACATTCCACGTTGAATCTCAGAGAGCAACGCCGGCCTTAACATTTACAAGATTACAATCAGTAGCTTTATAAAGTGACATTTATCGTAACCATACAGCCATGGCTTTCAGACTATATAATCATAGGAGCTATAAATACAAGTGGGTGGAGGGCTTCCTGACCTGGGCTTACACGTGAGAAGATAAATTAAAAGACAGAACACCTGAAATTCTTAATAAGACCAAGAGTTTACCTTGCACCCCAAAGCAATGAGGTTTTGATTGTGCACTGCAATAAAAAGATTTATCGCTGAAAGGTACAAGAAACCCTTGATGCTGTCACTATTAGAAAAGAAGAATAAGTTGAATCTTGTGGTTTTGGATAAACAAGAAAAAAAAATCTCAGAATGATGATTATCAATTCAAACAAAACACAAACGCACACAACAAAAAAAGCAAACCAAAAAAATGACAAAAGTTTTTTTTTTCTTTTTTGTTCAACTCAAGCACTGACGATCATTACTTTCTCTAAAATGCATAAGTTAACATTCAAAATGTGAATTAACACTTAAAGCAGTAGCGCAATCAAAGTGTAATCTGGGAGGAGGGATGTGTGAAACATTAGCTCCAGCGCTGACCCAGTAAAGGACAGCTGGCAAATACTGTAGCAGCATTGGTTTGAGCCCCGTTGGTTGATTATTGACAAAAATGAAGCACAATGTCAACAACAACAACAAAAAAAAAACAAAAAAAAGAAAGCCTCTCAGCTTTGAATGGTATCTTGTAATATGGCTGAATGCTGACTTGGAGTATCTACAGGTGAAGTTTAAGGGGGATGTATCAGGACATATTATTCTGAAAATCCAGAGGATAGGAATCATACAAATGTTTTTAAAATATGAGCTTTTTATAACTCTTCCCCCAGACCTGATTTCTCTAAAGGATCTCTGCTGCTGGTGATTTTTTTCTTTTAAATATAGATTTTAATAGTTAAATATTGGAAATGTCATGGATTTATATTACAAAAATAGCTTTAAACGTGTGTGCTTCTTCTCCTCTGAGTGAACGTTGCTCTGAGGCAGTTTGTGCCACACAACTTGTTATTTGGTAATTTGTCAGGGGTTTGAGAAAACAGCAGAAAACACAGAGCGTGGTACATTTGCATGTAGCAAATTCACCGTCTGTGTGTTAAGGCAGGAGGCTGTATTGTGTGTGTGTGTGTGTGTATTGGTTTTCAGATACCATGCCGACAATCCTTTTGACTTAATGTGTTGTTATTGGAGCTATTTTTGAATATCTGTCATTTCAGGATGAGTGCTCACAGTGTATTAGGCATGGTTTAAGGTAGAGTTGGGAAAATATTCACATCATCTTTAAAAAAAAAAAAAAATCATTGGCCCTGAGGAGAATCCAAATTACTGTTTTTTACTCCACTTCCTGTTTCCCTTAAAGAATTCTAAACAGCTTGGTCTGCTGGACACAGGTCTGTTTGTAGATCGTATGAGCAGATGAATGTCTTCGTCCTTTCTGTTAGTAACGGGGCATTTCAGAGAGGAAGATTCTGATTTCAGTGCAACACATACCACATTGCAGAGCAAGCAGCTAGCTAGCACAACAATATAGCAACCACTGACGTTTGCAATATAACTACCATAAGGGTACATTAGATTATACGATTACAAGAGGTGTTACAATCCTACTTAATATACTCAGCACCGTTTTGCATCTCTAAAGACATCACTCACTGATAATCACCACAATGATTACAGAAATCCATCACTTCATGGTTAGCGTTGCCGAGATGACTTCTCATTTCCGGTTGCTCAGTAACACACAGACACAAGTTGTGACATACTAAGCTGACTACCTGCTGTGCTTTTATACTGACTGATTAAATTAGCAATATCCGTCAGGTTGACAGCGTATTACGGAGCGTCAGTCATCCTCTGTTATTGGGACCTTCAGCCCCCCAAAAAAGACTCATTTGCTTCCGTGCAAATGGCCGTTCTTCCCTAATTCTTGAAACATGGTTCAACGTATGAGAGAAGTCTGGAATTGGTTCAGTTTTTCTCCCGTCTCTTTCAAAGTGTTCCAAGTTTCCAGAACATGCGCAAACACCTCCGGCAAGAAGAAAGTTTTCAGTGGAACCCCTGCCACCTTGAGTGCTGTGAAAAAAGACCCTCCCAACAAACGGGTACTGGCTTTGGAAAAGGTCATGAGCGCAAACCAAGCGACAGTAATTGTATGAAAATACCAAATCAAGGTACCAGAGCATTGGTTCACTGACCACGTATCTTTCCTCGACTCTGGGATTTTTACTGTCTTTAGGGAGGCTGTCTGTCTGTTTGCCGTCTTCACCTTACGTGCTGCGATAGGTCTTGATGATGTCTTTGATCTGTCTCCTACAGATGGGACAGCAAGCATTGGACATCTTCTTAAGTTTGACACCGCAAGTGTAGCACAGACACATGTGCCCACAGGCGTAGATGACCGTGTCCACCGTGTTCTCGTAACAGATGGAGCACTCATCGGACCAAGGCCCACGGCCTGAGGGGAACGTGGGAGACTTAGGGAGGCTGACAGGTGAGCTTGGGGTTGTACCTGCGGCAAAACAGAAATGAAATATTCAATTAGAAAAGACAGAAGATGAAAAGGAGCCAAATCACCCTTGATAGCACATAGAATTCTACACAGCTACATGTAGTTGGAATAAAATAGTTTTGACAGTATATATTTGATGTTAGTATGAGTATATGTTCTTCAGTTGTTACATTGTTCTTGTACTGCCCTGAACCACTCCTCTGCTGTCTTTATTACTACATTTCACTGCTTAATTTAAGAATGTTTAAGATTCCAAACAGGGTTTATGCCAGAAAAGTTTTGCAGCCCTGCAGCTGGTCCTGTCTCTGGGGGACAGGCTGGATCACAACAGCACACTCAAAAAGAGGAACACTGAGAAGACAGGTAGCCCTGCCTGACAAGGCCAGTGAAACCTTCATGGATGTTTTGAAGACTGGAGGGGCCCGTCAGGACACTGGCTGTGGCCCAGTGGCTGTAGCTGTTGCTCTAATGGTATTACAGAAGATGAAGTGCACACCGGCTACACCTCATCGACCTGAGGCTGGGGGGTACTTAGAGTGTTTTAACCAATGCTTTGGCCCAGACGTGGCTCAACTACTGCCCAGTCGGCTGCCAGGCTGTGAGTGTGCTGATGGAAACACTATCGATACCTCCCTCCCACTGAGAAAATTGGCTAAACATGGAAAGAACATCCAGTTTAATAAATGAAGTGAATCTAAATTGCAATTCAGTCCGACCATCAGGCAAACAACCCCCTAAAGCAGAGCCACGGTGCATCAGGCCCATTTCTATAACACTGCTATGTGACATAATAGCACGTGCTAAACACTTTCCATGCTGCAGCTGCAGCAGCGGTGGGACCACAAAGTGTTGGGCATTGTTCCTCACTACTGCAGGATGACATCTGTCTCACTGTCCCATAATGACTTCCGATCAGTCCCCTGTAGGGTGACTGATTCTTTGCCTCTGTAGCAGTAGCTCCTTATCTGTGTGTACCTACCCCCTGCTGAGCTGCAGTAAGCTGCAGAGCAAAGACCTCCATTCAGGACTGGATCGGAGCTACCACTCCCCAGGACACTGGGGTTGTGTGGGGAGGAAGAGGGTGAGCTGGGGTTGGATGTGGCCCGCAGGTCCCCAGCATGAGTGGAACCTAGTCAGAGCAGATAAAAGCAAATGCGTAAGAAGTTAGATGGTACTGGAATTACAGCAGAATTAGTCATTACTGGTCGACTTCAATGATCATCAAAATACAGACAGACTTACATGGTGCCAGTATAACATGGTCCAACTCTATACAAATAAGGGGACAGTAGCAAATGAGGGAGAAGGTATTAAAAATGCAGGATGTGGCTGTAAATGGCCATGGCACATCAGCTGCCTCCTGCTATAGGACCATTAAGAGGATCCCTCATTATGCCAGCTTTAACTGCGCCTTACAGAGCCAGCATAACGTTACCCCTGTGAATTATTTTTAGATAGCACACTATCAAAATTGAAGCAACATGGGTCTCTCATTTCTACGGTGACATTACATAGAGGTGCTACATTCCCACCATGAGCATCCAGTATACAAAAGATAAAATGGCACAAATTATTACAGGCTTTTCTCATGGAGGATGTTTTTTTTCCATTTTGTCTCATGATGTTATCTCAGTTAATAGTGGGAGAGACAATGAACTAGAACAGGATTTGTATTTTTCTTTTTTTTTTTTTTTTTTTTAGGAAAGAGTGTTTCAAAAGAGCATAGCTCCTCCATTCTTCCACATCCTTTCTTTACACAGTGTTCATGGAAATGGAAACAGGAATCCCAAGGACATGTTCAGGAAACATGTGCTCATGCCTTCATGGATGGTTAGACACTTAGAAGCCGCTATGACTAACTAGATTTTCAGTCATTCATGTCACTTCAGCTGAACATGTGACCTAACAGCTAATCACTATGTAGTTTTTAATAATAAAAATGCATTAAATAAGATGAGTGTCATTCAGCTTTGAACTTTTTTATGCTTTTAAAACTCTGACTTAGGTTGGAGGTCTAACAATATATTTTCAAATCAGATGTAGGATGAGAAAATGTTGTTACATTTCAAATGAAGTCATTTTGGCCACTAATTTAGAATTCTCAAACACTGTGTAATTTTAACATTATGCCTCCCCCTCCTAATAATTTTTTTTATATATTTCTGTTTTAACTTAAATAAAACTAATACAACTAATAATACAAATCCAGAGCAAAACTAATTAGTGCAGCTTCAAAACCTCCATATTATTAAAAAATGCAGTCGCAGCAGAGATATGCAATATTTTATGTTTTATAAAATAAAAGACTTAAGCTTTGCAAGATGTTCCAAGTCAAACTAATGCTCATGGAATGCTCGACCATTTGCAATAGCTTTTAATAGTTTACTATCACAAGTTTAGACACTAAAATATCCAACAAATTAAGATGCAAATTAGCTGTCTTGCAGTGCAAGCATATAACCATCCACCCATCAAATGTTTTGCTGCTTCTCGACGTAAATGCAGATTACTTTAATTACCTTCCCTGAAGCCTGCTCTCAGAAAGTAGCACACTAACAACTGCATCAGAAATAGCTGCTGTGTGCGCATTAGATATTAAACGGTCCTATTTCGGGAGTTGCGTCACTCCACTGGGTTGAATCTCACTGAGAATCTCATATTTCATGGTGCGTCTGTTGTCCGGGAAAAGATGTGAAACTGGGGGTCATCTGGTGTGGCAGAGCCAACATCAGCGCTGACCAGCAACATCATGATGACAGCACCCACACTAATGATGTGCCAGCAATCTGCCAGGCTGCAGCTCTCTATTGCCATCTGCACCAGCAGCCTGATCAATCCATCTGATGGCCCGGGCCCACAGTGCCCGCAGTGCCCTGTGACACCGTGGGGCCGAGCCCATAATGTGTTATTGGAAACTGCCCCACAAATTCTAGGTCATGCACCGCACCAGTGTTTTTGTCAGTGTTGATGTGCCGTCATGTCACTGCCACTCACAGCTCTATATCAGGGACTGCTTTTGTTTGCATAGCAGGGGTTGCTCTGGTGCTCCCAAGCCCCTTGATGCCTTGAGGTGTATGCGTGTGCATGATCTCTAATGTATGCACAGGGTGTAACATGATGTAACAGGTCACCATGAGTGAATATATTTTTAGCAGGGGAGGCCCCATTATACTTATCTGCATAATATGTCTAAGCATGAAATGGGCAACTCAGTCTTTATGTCTAGATACAATACCAGCAACAAGTGTAAGTTAACAGAATAAACAGGCATAAGATGAAGAAACCACAGAATACCCACCCGTCAACACCAAACTATCTCTTGTTTGTGAGTAAGTATATTTTCTGTGGTTTTGCTGGATTATCTAAACCACTCTGTTTGGAGGAGAACCCTACAGTAAACACACACACTGTGATCCCAGTAATCTCCAAGCACAGGAAAACCAACAGCAGACACAAGAGAAAAAACTGAAACTGTGAGTTAAACTTCAGGGGATGTTTACAACAAACAGTTTCATCATTTGCCTTCATTCTCTCCACCAGGCAAATTTAGTTGTCTAAATGTTGCATATTTGTTTCATACGTAACAGCTCACCTGTTTAGTGACAGATGTTAGTGACATACTCATCCACCAGAATCTTAGCAGTCACTTTGGTGAATATGAAATCGTCATAGCTGACGGAACCAAACTTGTAGGAAACCATGGGTTTAAGAAGAGAAACAGAGAATAGGGAGGACTCAACATTAGCATTTAACTAAAAATGTTAACAAAGACGCTGCATCTGCGTATTATTAACTGTTACCTGCTCATAGAAACCTGTGCAAATGTATTTTGTGATACAGTCTTTCTTCCAGCTATTTGCTATCATGTTTCATCAGTTTTCTTTTCAGTGTATTATTTTCCATGTCTGTGTGTGTGTGTGTGTGTGTGTGTGTGTGTGTGTGTGTCTGAATCAGCACAGTCTAGTGCAGTGACCTACTGGGAAGCCTATTTGACTTGTGACCCATTAAAATGAAGCAATGACTTTTTGTATTCATCTTCTACTCTTGTCTACTTCAACCCAGACTGACTTATCTACTTTGTGCCTCATTTTACTGTAAATATGTTTTTGAATAAACTAGGGTAGTTATATTGCCCAGTTATTTATGAGTAAAACAACACCTTTTATGATGCCCAAAGATGTCAATTTGTTTGTTTTTCCTGCTTTTAGGATTTGAACTGTGACCACTTATGGGGGGTTCTGATACTACACAAACACATAATATCGTAACAACATATCCTAGTGAGAAAACCGCTGTATGGACTATACATCATTCCATGATTATCATGGGCCCTGTAGCCTGAGTGGATTCCCTGTGGAGCTGAAGCCATCTCTCCCTGTTAATCCCCCTGGCAGGCAGGGCACCTCCCACCCAGGGCAGCTGAGCCAGGATCTGTGGTGCCCGGCCCTGATCCCGCCTGTTCACCACTAGATTAAATCGACCTGTGTGAACAGCTGTGAGAGCCAGACTGCAGCTCCGTGGCCCTGCTGTCCACTTCTATCCATTTGTCTAATCATCCACCCATCTACTCTACACATCTATGGAAAGATCCTCTTCCTTTAAAGCATGGCAGCTATGCAGAATATGTGACAAGGCCGCTGGGTGGGGCTGGGGCTGGGGATGGGGAGTGTGTTTGTGTTTGAGAGGATCCCCTTTAACAACCCTCAGGCTTGTGTGAGTCACAGGTTTTGGTCATTGTTCACAGTATAACTTGAAGAAGCAATTGAAAGAAAGAGCTGGGAGGAGGGAACAAGCCTTTATGAATGTCCTCGGTTAAACGCCATCCTCTAACACATGCCATTTCAAAATGGGTGGCTGTTAATAAGATTACAGGCAAACTCTTGTGCTGAGAGCTATCACAACAAAAGTGCACTTAGGCTGTGTTTGTGTGTGTTTAGATGGGATAAGAAAGAAGCAGCTCAGACAGGTTGTAGTTTAAGATCA
>OMNW01005315.1:1357-34719 GCA_900303245.1 Selene dorsalis | reverse complement strand
CGCAGGGTATCAGAGCGCCACTGGCAGAGCTGAAGGGCTAAAGGTTGGAGGGTGTGTGAGGTAGCCTATGACCCGCGATTCGGCTCGGACGTAACACCCGAGCTCTCAGGGGGGAAACCCCAGCGTGACCCGGCTCACCTTGGTGTCCAGTGCCACAGTGCCACACTGCCTGCACAAAGATGGAGGGAGAAGAGGAGGAAGAAAACACAAGGAGCGGAGGGTTAGAGGCAGATTTTTAATGGGAGACAAAGGTTCTGCGGTGTGAGCGCACTGGGACTAATTCCGCTTTAGTTCAAGTCTAGGTTAAATGCGTTGGGAATGAGTCAATGCTGGCCGCAGAGAGTGTGACTAACAGAGCGGGTCAGTAACGGGGAGCCCTTTTCTGGCTGCTTTCAGACCAAAAACAGGCTGAGAGGAGAGAGCCAGAGAAGCCTCAGTGTGCAGGGGGAAACAGATGAGATGAATCCATCATCAGCTCCATATTCTCTCTCTCAACCCTCCGCGGTAACGAAGGGTGCTTTAAGGGAACAGGCGGGGGCGAAGCTAAGTGGAACGTGGGATTGTGGAATAAACAGAAAGGACCTGACTCTAAAGTTGTCATCAACATTCGTGCCAGAACACTGAAATGTTTCTTTCAAGCGTTCAGGTGGCAGCTCATGTTGTGCCAACAAAAAAAAACCCAACTCTTTCCAAAAAAAAATCAGAAAGGAGTTCACACAAAGCTGGTGTTTGCAGGAAAGTTGGAACAATAAGAGACTTCGTTTGCAGCCAAAGATTTATTTGCATTTCCTCTCCAATAATGATCCTGCAATGTGAGAGAGTCAAGTAGTTGTGGAATGATCCAGGCTTCACTCTGAAACCTTCAGATCTTCGCAACATCTGCTTTGACTGTTTCACCAAAGAGTAGAGAGAGCAGCGTTCAAAGCTGCTGCCTCTAACAAGCTGCCTTATGCACACAGACACTTACACTGTATCTGTAGGATTGCCGGCTCGTAACTGTCTGCAAAGCCTGGCCCAAGATGGATGAAACGAGCCTTGATGTTCACTGTGTTCCCTGCACGGAGTCACTTGTGTTGAGAATTCAGCAAACTGGGAATCACTTTTTAGGAAGCTTTGCACAGGGCTCGTTATTTTAAACATGTTTATGCAGTGCAGCTCTGTTGTATCGCCGTATTTCTAAGTGGTTTTCATTTCCTAAAAAGATCCAAAAAAAGTCTTCCTCAAAGAGCCAGAGACATGTGGCCAAGTTAAACGTGGAAATGGGGAGAGAGAATAGGGCAACAGACAAGTAGGAAATGATTGTCCCAGTCTTTGGCATTAAAGTAGATAGGTCATTAAAAATTTGTCAAGTTTCTAAAAAGAGCAAAGAGCGACAGACGAAGAGGGTGAGTGGCTAACCTGCCCTTCAATTGTGTGCACTGATTGATCGACCTCAGTAATAAAAGCCTTCTGTCGTTCTTCACAGCTGTCAGTGTTGCAGTGGTGTCTTTTGAAAACTAGAGATGTTCATCAAATCTTTAATCAATGTCCTTTAATCATCTTAATGTTGTGGGTCGGTAGTTAGGTTCAGGAGAACAGGGTACCTCATTTTAAAGCAAACAGCATTTCTCTGTGATCTGAGGCTTTGAAACTTCCACAGTATTAATACAGAAACTAGAGCAGCTTTCTAAGCAAAACAGACATGGAAATCTCACTTAATTTAATATGGGGCCTTTAAAGTAGCTGTTAAGCACTTTAAGCTGATTCCCTTCCTCGTGTTTTTATGGTGAGTATGTGGCTGTTGGTTTAGCTTAGTAGGAAGCCTGGAAACAAAGGGAAATACTGAGTTTTTGTCCAGAGGTAATAAAATCCACTCTAGCAGCTGGGAAATGGTCATCACAACTCCCCAGAATCCAAGGTCAGATTGCTTGTTTTGTCTGACCTGTGGTCTCAAAACCCAACATTGATCTTTATATTCAGTTCACTGTGATATAAAATAGTGAACATCTTGAGAATTAAGAAGCAGAATGCAGCAAATACTGCAGAGATTGACTAGTAATCAAATAGCTGTTGAAGTCATTAATCAAACATATTAATTGTTACAGTAAAACAAATGGACAAATGGCAGAAAAACATGTTTATTTCCTCAAACTTAAGCTTTGCAAGAAGCATTGGTTTGATGTTGGTAAAGTCATCATACTGGAACATCAAAAGTAAATAGAGTCAGCCCTGGCCTTAGCTGAGACCTTCCCTTTCCTTCAGACTTCTACACACACTCTAGTAGAGATCACCTCCCTCAAGGACAAAGCAACAGATAAGCAGCGAGCCTCCTCATTATCACTCTCGGCCCAAACAGCGGCACATCGCTTGGCTAAGCTGCGTTTCCTCTCCACTGCAGGCAACATTTGTTGCTGCCTGCTACTGCCCCCTGATCCTCGGCCGCCGGCACCCTCGACCAATTGTTGTTTACTCGTTCAGGGCAATGAGGCTCGACAAGGAGCTGACCACTCCATAGAGGAGGAGGAGGAGGAGGAGGAGAAAGATAAAATAAATGTCCCTCCCCCTAAAGAATGGAGGTTGAAATGGAAAATGAATATACTGTAGAAGCACCTCTTTTGTTTATGTGGATGTGGGTGTACTGCTCATATGCTTTCACGTGTTAATTGCACAGTGGGTGTCCATGAAGGCGTCATGAGGAGAGGAGGGGATGAAGTGCAAGTGATGACAAAATGCATCCTGGCCTCACACCTCAGTGTTGGTGTGATGTGGAGACCTAGAGAGGCAGAGGTGTTAACAGAGGAAAGGCAGGTGCTAGGTTCAGTGTGTGTGTGTGTGTGTGTGTGTGCTCAGCCATAAAGGAATAAACCCTGCGCACATAACATGATTGAAACACCAAAGACGTGTGCAAAAAATAATTTCAACACCTTTGAGTTATGAGTCAAATTTACCTCTTTCACCATCGCAGCTTGTCAGCCTTTAAACAGCAGTGTGTGTGAATCAAAGCAGCAGCTCGTGGAGAGGAAAACAAATCCACGCAGGTGCCGACATGTTGTGTACACGTCCTTTGATGAGTTACATGTGGAACCACGAATTACATTTTACCACACTGTGCTCTAAAAGTGTGCTCGTTTTCCTTCATTTTCTGCAGACAAGTGTGGATTACATTCACAAAAATAATACAAACCTGCAGCCAGCAACACTTTCTCTTATAAAACAGTATATTAAGCTTTATTAGCAATAATAAAACACTATTTAAAGTTCTATAAATCAGTCTGGGTTTTGATTTTGTGAATAATCTCTTTTGCTGTAGTAGCGAATCATCTAGTTACTGACATTAATAAGTCACGAAATCTGTCATTAATAATGTTTATAAGTAATTCATAAAGAGGGTTTTTTTAATCTAAATTTACAGTAAAATGTTAATAAACAGACAGTAGGCATCTCCTAGAAGGTCAAAGGTCATATGGTCCGGTGGAGGGGTTGACCTGATGGAGTCATCCTGAATAAACATCAGCTAGGGGGATTTTTTACAACCTGGCAACCTAAGAGCTGTTTACTCATACTGTAAAATAATGACTTTTAACTCCTCTAGAAAGCATTATAATCATATTTAGTAATAGTCTCGTATTGAATCCAAACTTTGTGAAAGGGTTCTGTTCCTATGTAAAGTTAAACAGGTGGTTTATACTGCAACTCAGGTTGTAATTTGGAAGTCATTTTTAATTGTTTGATTTCATTTACTGTACAAAAAAGCTGTTTTCCTATTGAGTCAGTTTATTCTTCTACTTCTAACTGGCTCAATACAACACACATCATTTTGAGAAAACAAAGATGGAGAACAATTTTACCATCACAGAATCACAAGCACAATTTAGTCACAGCTCTTTGCTCCTTCTGCCTCTGCTCCCGGCAGCTCGTCATATTTATTATCTGCATTATTCTCATCTCCGTTGTCAGCCCTTATTCCTGTGCTGCAAGAAAACAAAGCCATTTCCACAGGCGCATAGAGTGTCACCGGTGTAGCATTATGGCCTTTAGAGGTGAGGCAGCAGGCAGGGGCAGAAAATAAACAGCAGTAAACAACAGTAGCGGTGGGGAGAGGGGTTCCCTGCTGTGTTGATTATTGGAGGGCTGTAAACAGGCCTGATCCCCCCCCAGGAGCTCAGTGAGCGGGAACGGCTGCTGCTGGCTGCCCCACAGAGAGGCCAACAACATCTGGGCCTCAGCTCAGCTCACCTCATCACGCTCCTGTTGTTGCGTCGCAGTGAAGTGTTTGTGCATCAGCAGTGTTAGAGAGTAACACTGAAGCAATAACAAGGAATCAGCAGAAAATGAGGAGAGAAAGCTGTTAGAGTTAGTTAGACATACGACTGTGAACCTGGACAAAATTGAGACCGAATAGAAATTATATATATATATTTATTTATTTATTTTTTGTGCTGAGAGTTGATAAGGGAAAATTGCATGTGTAAGATATATTTATCGTGGCTGGGATGGCTGAAAAATACAATAAAAATCACAAAAACAAATTAATGAAATCAGAAATTTTGGCACAGTGAGTTGAGAAAGCATCCACCAGAGCAGCAGCAGCAGCAGCAGAGCGCGCTTCCTGGTTACCATATCTGATTTTTAATAACACTGCCAACAATAGTCAACATATGCATCAGTGTTTGTCTATTCAATATGTTATTTGCAGAGATTTCGGCTCGGGCAGCCAACTGTGAATACAAAATTATTCATCCGAGCCAGTAAACGTAATGCCTTGCTCAGAGGCATTTTGGCAGCAGTGGACACAGTGAGGAATTGAAGTCTGGTGCACTCATTAATCATAGAAATGTGTTGACTGTAAGACTCATTGTGAAATGGCAGCAAGCCAGTGAGCATTTTCTAATGGCTGCTAGTGAGGGAGTAGTGCACTTAGCATTGTTGTTCTTCATCACTGTCTTATGTCGCCCTCTGCTGGCAGACTGGAGCAACAACGTACCTCCATGACCGTGACTGTACAACTCAAATATAAATATAAAATAGAGCTGCATTTCATTATCACATGCAGGGACACAGAGTGTAAGGAGGGATTAATAATGTCTGACTTGCTTTTAGCTGCCTCAGTTTTGAGATGCTTATGTTGTTCATGCTGAGTCACTGTCAAAGCTTAATGAGACTCTCAGGGCATCATTAATGTGATTAACAACACCTGTGCTTTCCCAATTATGACGAGTCAAAATGTCTGCAGTGAAACTGAGCCACAATCATCTCAGCGCCCGTCCTGCCCTTTGGAAAATATCACAGCGCTGACAAAAATGCAGCTACAATTTTCTCCTTGTGTTCGTCTGCATGCATGTCGAAGACTAGTTTTTATGTGAAACTTTGTTACAATTACTGTTAAGTTTTGAGAAGTGGTTAAAACACTTTTGTCCACCAAAATCTAATCAGTCCAAGAAGTTAACATTTGTGCAAAATTTGAAAGACTTCACTCAAGTTGTTTTGTATTAACATGGCTAAAAGTGCATTTTGTGAGGTCAACACACCTGTGACCTTTGACCCTCAAAGTTTAATCACTTCATTCTTAAATCCTAGTAAATGTTTGTGCCTAATTTGAAGTTGAAAACATCTCCAAATCTGGTAAAGCTGTCTCAATTATGAACATGGCTGATGAAAATGTTGCGTGAATTTTCCTGTGACCTTGTAGGTCTCTTTCAGGTGATCATGTGCAAAACTCATTAATACACTGATTTCCTCCTTCTCCTGATCCAGTAGTTAAGAGATCAAGTTGAGTTTCTTAACCTTGTTTCACCCCTAGCCAAGTCCCTAAAAAGTACGTTAGCTGACAGCAATCACAATGAACTGAGTGTCATAATTCAACAACAAGCAAACATCCCTTATATTTTCAAACAGTAGGAGAGAAGTTGTAAATAATCAAAAGTTGTATGGATTTAAAAAAAGACACTGAAATTAATGATCCTTTGTTCCTCCAATTTATTATGAAAATGTACAGGGAGATTAACGGTAGGACTTCTGGTAGCGGGCACGAGCTCCAGGTCCACCGAACTTCTTGGACTCGCAGCGACGTGGGTCAGCAACCAGCAGGGTCCTGTCGTACTGGATCAGGATGTCCTTGATCTCCTTCTTGGAGGCCTCATCCACATCTGCAGCAAGATGACAACACAAGTTACTCCACAGGTTCTTCACAAGGCAAGTGTATCTGTTAAGCCTGTTTACTTAGTAGATGTGAAATGTGCATGTGAACAATTTATAAATCATTTCTTACAAGGCAAAAAACAAACCAACTAGTTAAAATTCAACACTGAAGAAGGCCCCTGTCAATGGGAGCTACAAGGCACAGCTTTGACTTCAGATCCATCAAGTGCTTTTAATTGCCATCATATTCATCTCTGCTCTCAAAATAAACACTGATCCAACTTTATAATACAGTTGAACTAGTTAGGTATGTCAATTTTGACAATACAGCAAATTAAACCAAAGAATTGCATAGCAGAGTCTTGAACACAGAGCACACCAATGACAGTGTCAGTTCAGTAGTAGGGGACTTTTAAACAGTAAAGGTTTACATCATCCACAACAGAAAGCCAAACACAGTATTGTTGAAATGTCAATGTTCAAACTGAAATTACTTATTTAGAGTGGTCACATGTGACCAACTGCCAGCGGTAGATTTGTATGCATCAGCATCACCACCCACTGCCACTTTGAGAAACAATTCCCAAATCACTGGCCTTGGACCTCAAAAATAGGTCAAGTAGATGGAATAATTATTACAGAATGCACTTTATCATACTTACACTTCTGGTAGTATGCGACCAGGGCTTTGGAGATGGCCTGACGGATAGCTGTAAGAGAACATTTTGAATCATTACTGAAGAGTCCACAAGCACATATACATGACTCACAAATATGAAGGATAAGAAAAAATAAAGATTTCCTTACCATAGATCTGAGCGACATGTCCACCACCCTTCACTCTGACTCTGATGTCAACTCCAGCAAAACGCTCCTTGCCCAGCAGCAGCACTGGCTCCAGAAGCTATAGGTGAAACATAATGATGCCATCTTAATACTGAGAAGAAGAGCTCCATAGCTCATCCGATTACAAAAGCCACAATCACCACCCTGCTTCTCCTGTCTGACAGACATGTGTGACCCGATGATCACATCTCTCTGGGGTCTCACCTTGTACTGGAGGGTGGCTGGCTCCACCATCTCCAGGGGTCTGCCGTTCACCTTGATCAGACCATTCCCCCTCTTGCAGTGGGCAACTGCTGTGGCGGTTTTCTGTGACAGAAACATCACTGTTAGGTGATAATAGAAAAACGTGCCGCTGGATTTTGTTTAATACACAATTGAGTCATCTTGAACACATGTATGAACAGTGAATGGACACAACTGCAGTCGCAACATGGTTTGCCGGGGATTGACATCTGTCGATAGTTTCGCGTAATGTCTGACCATGCCATAAATTTCGTTACTAGACGTTTCTAGGAATATGAAATTTCTGTGTTCGTTTGCGTGAGGAGACACGTGAGCTCACAATAACGTTGTCATCCTCTGTAAAGTATCAGATGCGGTACCATTGCTAGCACCCGGCTAGCTAGGTAACATGGCTAAAGTAGCAACAATCCTTGTGGGACTGTGCGATCACATTGGGCAGCAACAGACATTCACACAGACTTGTAGTATGTCTAGGCGCTATATTTGCCCACAAAAGTTATATTAAAGCTGCACGTAGCTTTCAAACCACGACACACCACCACTTCTGGTTAGCTACTTTAGCTAGTGTGCGCTAGCAGTGCAGTGTAGCCACAACACCACACGTGGATTAAGTTGTATATTTTTACTTACTTTACGTCCAAAAACCTGGACAGATTGCAGAGGACCTTTAGCTGGCATGTTTCTAAAACACACAAGACAAAACAGTTACATTAGAGACCAACGAATAAGGGCAATTTATTCAATTTTATCGGATCGGGCTGAAGAACATACCGTCTTCAGCTAGGGTGCCGTACGGAGAGACCGACGGGGTTTCACACGCCGAACATCAGGGGTGTCGCACGACACTTCAGACGTGCTTGACGGTAGGCTTTGCGACAGTTGCTCTCGCTCTACCTCCATTTCACTCCGATACACTACTTGGCAGTAGAAAAAGTAGTGTGTTGTGTATTTTAGTAGCTAATAGAAACTGTTACACTTTTTTGTCCACCAGACATTATTCAAACAGACTTTAGGGTGTATCATTACGTATAGAAATAGTTTAACATTCTGCTTTTTATCTAAAAGACACACATATTGTGTACTGTATTCATCATCTAATGTACCTGACTGCAATTACTTTTGAAATTTTCCCTGTGTAACAACTTAACGAAAATCTTATGCCTCAGGTTCAGAGATGGTGAAAGTGTTGTGTTGTAGGTCCATCTAAACAGGCCTTCGTTGACTTTACCCTAAATTTTCACGTGTTAGTGTCTTTGTCAGGAATACCCTTGCCATAATGTGGGCTGATGTTTTAAGTTGGCAAATTTTCTTTGGCATAAACACTTAAGTTACTGCCTCTATTAAAATACTGACATGTGTTGCTCTGATGTATCCAAATTGTGTTTATGAAACAACTTGAGATCAAAGAGCTGAATACGTAGAACATTTGCACATCCCATCAAGACTAACTGTTGCTTAATAAGCTAAAACACCTTTGTTTAATGTAGACATTGATTTTAATGTCATATCCAGACAAGTACTTAGGGGAAGTCCTGTTACTGTGTGTCAGCTTACTGGAATATACAAACTGTGCCTTCATGTTATTAATTCCACTTGTGCTTTTCCTGGGAAAATGTCTGTGGAGTTTGGCGGGAAACTCTGGCCTCTTAACTAATATTAGTGGAATCACTTTATGATCTGCAGCTTTAAACATGCTGGTCAGCATTTTGTAAGGGGAAATTTTCATTCATAACTATCATCACTAGTCACTATTCTTTAGTCACTGTCTGCAAGTGCTAAAATATCCAGTTTGATGCAAGCATGAAATAAGTGCTTTCTGTCTCTTCTCCTGAAACATCTAAGTGCAGCAGTGAATGGCTTATGAGAAAGATAGATTGCATGTTCAGAGGAGGAAAAGAAGCTGTCTAAACAACAAAAACCAGAAGAGGCAGCAGCACTATTCTGCTGCCAGCTGAAGGGGGCGAGTCAGAATACAGTAGCACAAGCTTTTATAGGAATCTTACATGTATGTTTTTAAAAGTTGTGATGAGCTAAAACCAGTTTATTAACTGATAATGATTTGATAATGTGACATTGTAAAGTGTTAACATGTCTCCCTTTTGTCCACTTTCCAAATCTCTATACAGCAGCACCCTCTGGTGTTGCCAAAGCAAATAACACAATTTTAAGTCTGACATCACTGCCATCTCAGCTGGGGGCAAGGTTGTATCGTTAAGCAAGAAGAGGGAGTCTGGCAGAGATCACTGCGGAGCATTAATTTTCCACGCATTAAGGCCTAACAGCTTACATCAAACTACACCAACTCACTGCAGCTTGATTTCATCAAACCTAATTTTTAAGCCTGTGGTGAATCCAACCACAGAGATCACATGGTTCAGCGCTGCTTGGGGGCTCAGGAGCTGAGGGTCAATGGTATGGGAATGGGAAATGACATGGTAAAGGGAGAATATGTTTGGACACCAAGTATCAAACCATAGCCCTACACAAGAGACAGCGTTTTATTTGACCACAATGTTGGACAATATTCATGTGACCAAACTAGACCCTGCTGTTTGTGGAAGGAAACTGCAGTCAAATAGTCTCATGATTCACCATGGATGTGCAGTTGACAAAAAGAAGTCTTTGCAGTGACTGATTCAAACAACATGAGGGTAAAAAACTGCACCAGATGACTTCTCCATAAAGCCAAGGGACACTTATCAGGACTCTCCAGCACATCCTGCAGTACAGTCCAACAGTGGAGACAAGAGAAAAGTATCAGCCTCAAGACGCAGTCTTACCCTTAAAGGAGGGAAGAAGCGAGGCCATTCTTAGGTCAGAGAAGGACGAAAGATAGATAGCATCTTGGGAATCTGTATACAGTGATGTGAGTCGTGTGCGGTGTGCAGTGCCTACCTATGCCTGACATTTACTGCAGTGAGAGTGGTGTTTACAGTGTCGGCCACGGCTGAAGAGGCACCTGGCTTCTTTTATTGTCAGGGGGAATGCGTACTCCCCTCAGGGCTGCCTGCCGATGAGCCGTTCTAGATGGATAATGAATTTCGCTGCTTCCAGTCTGAACTTTGGCAGACACATTCTGACCATTGTTGTGTGCAATAAGCTTCACAATTGTCAGAGCATAGATTTTAAGTCTGATATTCTGCCTTTATGCAAAACAATCTTTAAGTTTGAGCTTTTTCTGTGGCATTAACTCATTTTGTGGCCACCTGGGGGCAGCAGAACGAGCAAACACAATGATATCAACTTAAGAATTGTTATGGCGAACATGTTAGCAAATAGCTTTGTAGATGTGTTTCAGTTGGCTCTCTATGTGACTTTGTTCTGATACGTGGTGATTTAGCAGCTTACTGTATGTGTCACAGTGTTTGCTATCTTGTTGCTAACTTTGCCTGCCTGTTGTTTGGTGTTGGACAAGAAGTCAATTTTTTATAGCTGAAAACACTGAACCAAAGAGTGAAGGTCGGGGCGATAGAGCTTTCACATTATGTTAAAAGAAGCTGCAGGTAGGCTGCAATTCTCTGTTTGACCTTCACTCTAAGTGAATTCTTTCACAACAAGAAGCAATTCTCTCCTAACACGGATATATTGTAAAGTGCAACTTTAACGTAAAGTCTCTAAATTCATGAATCCGCTTTGCTTCAGATGTAAAGTGGTTGCAGATGAATAAGAAACAGCCAGTGTTGAAGTGAATGGAGACACAGTAGATGTTTGGACCTTTTCCCTGATACTCTTATAGTGACAAATGGGCCCTGCACCATCGATTAGTCATTATTTGAAGAACCCAGTCCTGGGCCAAATCTGTCCTTTTCTATAGAACATACACTCCTTCCTTTTTGCTGTCCTTTCCTTTTCAGTTTAAATGCGTGACAAGTTGAGGAGTTTGTTCGCCAACAGATAAATTTAAGGGATGTAGCTATGGACTGAAGAGTGCCAATATCTACACCAGAGTCAGGCAGACAGAGGAAGCACTGTGTGGAGACCCCAGGCTGGATGATAAGCCCTCAGATAAACCCATGTTTGTGTTACGGGGTCACACAGGGCCCCCCCGTCACCGTCTGCATAGGAAACACGTTGAGGCTGCTGAATCGTCTCTGATTTCCTGCTCTGTTCAGGAGCAGGCTAAAGCACACAATCCCTTTGTGTTGCTAACTGTCAAATTCACCTTACAATGTCCAGACTTCTCAGCCATTTGAAGTTAAACGCTCTCACATTACTGCTTTGGCCAGAGGTATTTCAGTGCAAGTTCTTCTGAGGACTGAAAACCCCACACAGTCACATTATCACTTATTCAGTTTACACATGGTAGATGAAATCACAACGTTCTTAGAGGATCTAAGATCCCCATCCTGTCTTTAAATCCCACATTTTTTAAAAAAAAAGTGGCAAACACAGAGCTTAGCTGTTTTAGAAGCGGTGCAGAGCTTGCAGGAGGAAGAGAGTCTGCAGTCATCCAGTAAAAGAGCTGGCAATAAATAAAGACCACACCATATATGTGCAGTTCCTCTCCACAGCCTTATGGAAACACATCACCTGGAGGCGCGACCCCTTGACCTTGTCTTGTCACAGCACCCTGAGCATGAGACAACGCTCTCAGATTTACAGGGGAGGAGATGCTGCTCCTGGCCGGCCATAGCGTCTCATTTGACCATAATAGGCCTTGCGGTGGTCGGAGAAGTGTTGCTGGTAATTGAAGTTTCCCTGAGCAGAAGGAGAAGATCTGCTAAAACTAGGAGGGCAGAGAGGCCGCGAGGGGCGCAAAAAGGTTTTGTGAGGTACACAGAAGCGAGGTCGCCATGGCAACGTGGGGAAAACTCTTTTTCAGCTCATGAGGCCGAAAAGTGTCTTCCTTGAAAAGCAGCTGGGAGGCTCATGAATCTGCAAGTCAGGAGAAATATGATTCAAGGCAACAGGTCTTACCTTTTATATCCCTGTGTGAGGCTCCATAAATAGTTTGTTCTATCTTGCCATTTTACCGTGAACAGACAGAATATACCACCTGTTGCATTTCCCTGTTATTTTTAAATTTTGAAACTCTTTGCACATGCACAGAACTGTAGTGACACAGTCAGTGAGAGGTATTTCTGACACACTGAGGCCTCCAACTGAGAAACATGGTGATGCTTCAATGTCCAACGAAAAGTGAGATTTCTTGAAATTGTCACAAAGTCGACCATTGGAAGTGAGCGATCCCAAAATGGCGGCCACTGCAGCCTTTTTTAAAATTATTTTTTTTGCATATTGCTGTGCCATGGCAGCAGTAAATATTGATGTCTGCCTGACTGGACTGACAGCTCATAGCACTAAAATGTAGCCGGGTATTGAACCCCAGTTTGGACTTGAGCCCCTTCCATTAATTTGGCTATTTCAGCACGCATTTACCACATAGCAATGAGCCTTGCAGCTGTCCCGCGCTCTGTCAACTTCCATCTGGGCTTTGGAGCATGGGGCCACGGGATAATGCAGAAGCGTGTGGGCTCAGTCATGCAGCGGACATATTGTCTCCCTTCCCAGAATGCAACGCTTTCACCCGAATAGTTGCTGAATCTGGACAGTCTGAAGATTATGTAATTTTTTTTCCTTCTCTTTGACTTGTTGCAGAAATTGATTTATATTAGTCACACGTAGTCTTGTGTTTCTATGGGGATGCAACATCTGAACATTGCACTGTGTCCACCGCTACATACGTGTACATACTGAACAGCTCTCTCCATATATTGTGTACATATTTAGTTTTTTGTTTTTTCTTTATTTTGTCTTTATTTATATTTGGTTGTTATTGTATTTTTGCACTTTTGAATATCCCTCATTCTTGTTCTCTGCAGTACACACAATCTCAAATTCTAGGTAGTGTAATAATGACTTGGCAATAAAAGCTATTATGATTATGATTGTGATAAAAGTGAATATATTATTTTTTTCTGTTATTTCAGGTGCTTAGGAAAATCGAGTTGAAACAATTCAAGTATTTTCAAATATGGTGAAACACTTTGCTTTATCAGAGCAGCAGAGTTCTGATAATTTTTTTGTGCTGTAAACAAAACAAACTCCCCTCACTGATTGATTTTTCTATGAGGTTTTATCACTCACTACTTAACTAATTGACCTGTGTCAATGCTTCATGTAAGATTTACACTGACCGGCTTTCAGGATTGTGACTGAATGCTTCAGGTAATGTTTTTTTTTTTAAAAACTGCAGTTCGTCAAATTCTGTGACTTTATTTGGACTGCATGTGCTGTAATAAACCATCAGATGTGGTTCAGGAAAACAAAATTATTCCATCCAGCTGACTCGAAAAGCCTCATTATGTGTTTAAGCAGTGCTTATTGTTTACAGAGCAGGTTGAGGAGCTCAGAGCTGCACTTCAAACGTGGAATTCATGAAGCTGATCTGGCAGTCGAGCAGGGCCAAACTTGCCAACATAACAGCCTTTCACTCGCCATTTGTCTGTGCTGTCACACACACACACACACACACACCGGTACTTCCCCTAGATCAATCTCTCTCTCTCTCTCTCTCTCTCTCTCTCTCTCTCTCTCTCTCTCTCACACACACACACACACACACACTCGAGTCGCCCACACAATCTGCTACATCACCCTCCATGTTCCATCTCACTCTCTGTCTCCCCTCCCTCTCACTTATTCTCCTCCATCTCACCCTTTGTGTACGAGTGTGTGTGGGTTGACTCTGGTCAGGGTTCATGTATGAGGCAGTGGCAGTGGGGTGAGAACGGGGCCATGTAGGGCCTGGCTGTGATACAACCAGAGAGGGTCACAACTGCACCAAAGCCTCCTTTATTCCTCCTCTTTTATTCTCCCTCTCCTTTTTTCTTCTTCTCTTCTTTCTATCTATCCATCTATCTATCTGATGGGCTGAGGAACACTGAGCTCCATCGTGCTTTGGCCCTTGACAACATCTGGAAATACAATGATGAATATGATCACCAGCACCGACTACCATCCCCTCAGTTCTCTCCCTCACTCTGCTTGTGCCTGCACACGTATTAAAACGTCCAAAAGATGATGAAGTGTGACCTTGACAACATGTTAAGTACATGTTACAACTTGCAGTCTATTTCTCTCATAATGACGAATGATCGTCATGTCGTCACATCACTGTCTTGTGTTTCGGGCAGTTTGTCTTCACCATATTTGAGTATTTTTGGTATGTTTTTGTAAAGTATATTATATCCATATTCTGTTTCCTGGTGTGTCTATAAGCCTGTGCTCAGTCACTCTCTGTTCCAGGCTCCCAGGGGGTAAGGAGACAAGGCTGGGAAGCTCTGATGGGAAAGTGGGCCAGCACTCTCAGCCCTCCACTGGAGAGCTCCTTAAAAGGCCTGGAGAGATGATGTCGTGGACTCTTTCCTTCACCCCCTCCTCCTCCGCTTATGTTTTTTTCTCCCTCAACAGCAGTGGAGAAGCCCGGCAGCAGGAGCAAGAGCCAGGCTTTGGCCAAACTCATCATGCACATCAGAGAAACACACGACATTGATGACTTCATTAAGCTGAAATAAGGCTTCCATCCATCAGAAACTGGAAAAGCTTGTTGTGAAAGAAAGGACTTCCCAGATTGGGAGTTTTTCTACCTTGCTGTGCTCATATACTGGACAGGTTTCAAATTGAAGTGTTAGTAACGGTTGCAGAACTGCGCTAAAGTTCCCTTTATTTGCAAAGCAAAAGCAGAAAAGGAGGAAATGCAACAACACAACAGAGCATGAGATGCAGAAGTTGCCTTTTTTAAGTTGTGCTTGGCCAACAGTGAAACCGTTTTATTTAGCTACTCTTCGCACACATCAGATGGACCTGTTACAGCCGGGCAGCTCTGGCCAATCAGAATGGAGCAAACACAATAAATAGCACATGTCTTCACATGCAGCTGCTGGCCTTTCTGTTTCCCCAAGCCCGACTAATTTTTTCCATCACAGCCTCTGCGATAGGGGTCAAGAACCACTTCATGTACACAATGCGTGTACGGCCAAAACAGATCCCAATGCCCTCTTTAACCTCATGAAACAATCATTTTGGAGCCTCTGCATTGTTTTTTCCCAGGTGAGCCTCCAGCGCCTGTGGGCGAGCTCCTGACCAGGCTCCAATCCTACAGGACATCTCAGTTATCTGGGGAATGCTCTCCGCACGCTTCATGGACATATATGTACCAGTGCATTGACGTCTTTGCTATTTTTAGTGCCGGCCCGCCGCTGGTGGTTGTTATGATGATGTCACGTGGGCTTTCAAAATAAATCAGATTGTTTATGTTGGGTTACACTTCCTGCCCCCTTTCATGTCGTGTCTGTTTGTGTTTATTCATCTGTCAGACTTGAATTTTGGGGGGTTGTTTCACTGTAAGGACATGTTTTGTCTGACATCTACAAAGTATCATCAACACTGAAATCACAGCTTCATCTAATTGTCAATGTTTATTCTGTCTGAAGAATGAAAACCAGTCTTGATTGTCTAAGTGTTGACATTTTAAGAAATAGCCTCTGCTTCTTTATTTTCTTGTCCGGATTTAGATGAGATAATTGATCTCTCTACTCTACTGGAGCCAGCAGCTAATTATCTTAAGTGTGTAGCCAACCAATTAGGTTAAAGGTGGAGCAGCCAGTTAGCTTGACCGTGTAACAGCAGCAAATTAGGTTGACTAAGCATAGCCGAAAGACAGTTTACCATGTCATCCTCCATAAAACTGTAATCTCAAATTGTTTTATGATATGATAATTTGGAAGTTTTAGACACACTGCTAAGGTAAAATAAACTGAGCTCAGCTAAGCTAAGCTGTAACTGCTAGCTCCAGCTTCATAGACCTATTTATCTTCTTCTCTAAGCAGTATTTCCTTAGGGGTTAAACAGGTATTTTGTAAATTTTGATAATGCCACAAAGCCATCATTAGCATTAACAGAAGTTAGGCCAGTGACGCTGCACCTAGCTGCTCAGCATACTAACTTGGGTAGAAGAAAATAAGTGTTACAAATAGAAGCAATAAAGAGGGTTATTTACCACTTTTCCACTGTTAATGGTAATGCTGCCCACAGTAAATTGCAATAGGAAAACTTACAAATACCTTCTTACGGTTCATGAGTGAGTTTAAAGAACTTTTTGTAGGGAGAATCCACACGTAAAGAGTCAGGACATGAGCAAGGACAATCAGTCTACCTTTGGGGTAACACATGCCATTAACACTGATCATTTTGGTATGTTCACAGAGATGAAAACGGACTGCACCGGAGTATGCTGATCCCATGAGACAGATGAATGCTGTTTCTGCGAGTAGAGGCTCATGGGAAGGGAAAGTGACCCTCTATGTGGGGAATAAGGCGACTGCGAGCACCACCTCCTACAGACTCCTCTGCCCTCATCAGTCCCACCCTTTGTCTCATCATCGTCTCCAGCTCAGGTAAGTGAGGACCAGCGCTGTTGACAGGTACCAGCGTTTGATGGACTGTGTCAGTCATCACTTTGTCAGCTGTGACACTGCCACACCTTGCTGCGAGGCCTGTGTTGTGTAGATAACCCGGCTGAATCAAATGCTGCTCTCGGCCACTGCGACGGACTGTTTCCCCGAACACCACGCTCAGTGTGTCACATTGTCTGGGACCTTATCCACGGCATTTAAAATGCACTTCATTTACATTCCTCTGGCTGCACTCTGGACATGGTAGACAAGGATTGTGAATATTGGCACTAAAACTGCCTTGACCCAATTTATAGTGCACTCTAAATTTAAACCACATCACAGCCAGTCCTCCACTAATCAGGCTACCATCTATATTACAAAAGACTACATTCATTTTCATTCACAGAGGAGCATCATGGCTGAGATTATAAGAAAGAGGTGAAGGAAAATGAAACATTATATTGTATTGGAACTGAGATTACATCTACATGACTTACGTGTCTCCATGTTTCTGGGAATTTTCACACTCACCGAAAAAACAGTGATTGAGGTGTCAACTTGGAGGAAAAAAAATGCACATAACTTTGATGTTGCTTTACTGGCCATCGTGCGTAACATAAATCCAATCTGTCTGCTCTAAACCTGCAGTAGATAGTGTTTTTGCTTCTTCTGAGTAGAAATTGATTGTCCCAGTGTGAGGTGGAGCAATAAATTCTCGATATCTCTTTGCCTGGGAGCTTTAGTCCAGCTTATACAGCACACAGCTGAGGTTAGTGTGGAAAATAGTCAGCTGGCTGCATAAAGGGTAATAATCATATGTGGGTGGCACTGCATGAGGAAGAGTAGCACAAGTAACACTTATCTATTTTTAAGCTGCTGCTTGAGGGCTCCCTTTGTGAAGTGTGTAGATGGAGCTTAAACTGCATATCATTTCTGTTTAATAGAGGAAAGTTAAAAGCTGCTCAGGCCGGTGGTGGACCTAATTTTCTTGATTTAAAGATACTTGTGAGAAAATGGATCTCATGAGTTTTCAAACTGCCTTTTTAGAAATGTAATTCATGGATCTGAAGACATCCCTGGATCGAGATTCCCATCTACGTCTGAAATAAACTGACTATGATTAATGCCAGTCATGGGAGAGACTGTAGCCAACAGATATCCATTGTAACTTGCTGTAGATTTTAGGATTACCAAGGTCGTGGGAGATGAGCGCGGTTAGGAAATGAGATATATGACACCTGTTAATTGAAACGCAAACCTGTCCTCATGTGAAACAAAGTGCCCATGACAAATGGGATGGTCTGTGACCGTTGACCCCAGAGAATGCACTCACTGGGCCTGCACCCCCTGATCATCCTCGGGGTTGAGTTCAGTTCACAATGTGTAAGTGGTATTTAAACCTGATAGCACCAAGGCTTAGAGACTGAACGTGGCTCTGTTTTTCCACTCATGCTTCTTTTCACCAAGGTGAATGGAAATAATGTGGAGGGTTTCAACAGCTAAAACAAGAAAAGAGGCGAACCAGTGCCTCAAAATAATCTAAGAGAATAAATAGTTTCTAGAAGCACAGGAGTATCCTGTTCAGCTTTCCTGGAAGTCACTTTGGCAAACCTCTGATACTGCACTTAGTTAGTTTAATTTAATTGGTTTCTGACCAATTGGAGCTTCCCAAAAAATCATGGCCATAGTATTTTGGCTCCTGCAGCATTTGTAAAAATTAATATCACAAAAATGTTCAAATGCTGTTGTCCTCATGTTCACTATGAATCACTGAATCAACATTCTTACAACCTAAAGCTACTATAGTTGACATCTTTCTATTAAAAGGAACTAGTTGTAAGTTTTGCTATAGCTACGTATTAGCATTGGCAGCTGTTTCCTTAACCAGTCTAGAGGAAATATTTTAAGTTCAGTATCATACTTCTTCTTCAAGTCAAGCATCTCCAGCCAATGTCAATGATAAATCTTGTGCTTCTATTTCTATCTCTTCTTTTCCTCTACTGAAGTTAGCATGCTGAGAAGCAAGCCCTTGTCTGAAACACTGGTCTCATCACTTTCTAATAGTGAATTTATTTAGTGTCCAGCCTGCCTTGAAGAATTATCACTACTTAGAGGACACATTATAATGTTTTGTGTTGTAAAGGTAAAGAACATTTTGGTAAGGCTGGTGAGTAAACACCTGTTAATGCTAATGTTGGCTATGTAGCATAGAAAACATAAAAACAGCTCATTTTACAGTGAATTAAAACCTACTGATAAACTAGATAAATTATCACCTGAATTGTAGCTATGCAGCACATTTTTAGCTTTGTTTAAGTCTCTTGTAGTTCAGTCTCACACCAAAGCTCAGGTCCTGGATGGTCGCTTGTAATCATGCAGTCTATTTTCTTACAGGCTCCTCCGTAATCTTTAGACAACATTAAACATCCTCATCTTGATGTGCCCGGACCATGATATTTATATAAGATAGCAAAACTTAGCGGTCGTTTTTTCCATGGCTTGCACCAAGTGATTCGTTGTAGCTTTTAGCACTAACCTACAACAGGCTTCACCACAGCTCCAGATTTTAGCCTATTATTAGCGTCTTTTCTCTAGGAAACAAGGTCACTCAAATAGCGTTGTCTTATTAGGCTGTCACTACTCATTCGGCCTTAAAGAAACACACATCCCAGAATAAAATATGTCTGCATCATGCACTAAATCCACCGGTCCTTTGCACATATCTGACATAACATTGTCTCTGTGCATTTGAATTGACTTAGCACAATCAAACATCCATTGTTATCATGCCAGAATAATGGCCTGGGATTGAAAGAGCAGAATCAAGTGATGCTCTGGACATACAGCCCCTGCTAAGTGAGAGCAACTGCCCTATTTCTGTCCAGGGTTACTGCTCAGCTGTCGTCTGGGAGTAGATCACCTCATGAGCACTGTCCTCCCTGCCATGCCCTGCACCCCAGTTTTAGATGCAGGGTGCTCTTGAGAAGAAATCTCCTCATGTTAGCACAGGCCATTCACACTGAGATGGTGTGGAACAGCTCCTGTTTTCTTCATGTTATATTCGTGACCCAATATATTGTCACTTCCTCTCTGTTCCGTGCCACACATCAGATGTTGCTGCATTGCCTAAGCCGTTTCATACATATGATTGAGAGACCTAGATTCACAGTGCACTACCGTGCAAAAGGGAACCCAGACACAAGCATGTAAAGCAGCACAGCTGAGAAGAAGGCCACAGCGTGTGACCAATGACCAGATCATCTTACTATTATTATTCGTCTTAATGAGAGTGGCCTGACCCCCCTCCCCTTCTGTACCCCTCCTGCCAGTCTCTCAACTGCCTCTCCTCTCTTTTTGCTTCTCTGCCAGTTGGTTTCTCGTCCTCCACTTCACTGCCCGACACATGGTTGGCCTTGGACGGGGTTTACTTTCTCATTCCACTTATTTCCCTTAAATACTTTGAGAGTTGAAGCCCCTGCTGACATGAAACTCGAGGTGAAGTTCTACACATAGTTAACATGCAGTGAAGTTTGTTGGTGATGGACGTGGGGGTTGAGCCCTGTCCAGTATGCGAGGTCACCTTGGGGCTGCTCCTTCATGGATGAGCCCTTCCTAGAAGAATATTTTTGTATTCTCATTGTCTTGTGACCTGCCATCTCTCACCTGATACCCCAGGCCAGGACAAGCTTTTCAATCCACCAGTGACTAATTGAAAGGGTCTGAAGGGCTGAACCAGCACCATCAGACTCTGATAACATCAAAGCACGACTATTTCTGCTCGATAGCGCTGCCGCCTGGAGCTGCTGCACGTTGAGAAAGAAGATGAGTGTGTTGCGTTGACGGCGCCAAGAACAGGCTTTGGGTGACATGGGAGCATGGGAGCAGGAGGTCTGGCTTCCCTCAGATGGGACTGAGTTGTCCACACATCACCAGGCACTGCTCTGAGAGTGCTGCTTGTCTGGGTCACCTGCGCTGACATGCTGACTGCATACAGTTACTGTACAAGCACTTGAAAATCAAACATTTTCCCAGTCTGATCTCATCGGTGTAAACTCTGAATCGGCGTAGACTGACATCACTGATGACTGATTGTGATATTTTTAATATGACTTTTATCTTGTGAAAAACAAATGACAGAATTATACCAATGAAATCATGGGTATCATGGGTATCAGCACTAGAAAAGTGTATAATATGGAGCGTTTGAGGAATAACTTATTCACATGAGAAGTTGGTAGTGATCTAATCTAACTATTGGAGAGAAAGCAAATAATGCATTTCACAAAATATTCAACTTTTGTTATAGTTAATATGAGAATAAACTGACACAGTTCTAGGACTTCTAAATAAAAGATGTCAGAAGAAACTTGATTAAACTACACAGACTGATGCTGTACTCTGAAAACACTGTGTTACTGTGTTAGAGGTGGAAAACTTTAAAACCTCAGAAGGCCGATGTCAGCAAAATTTAGTCCACAGTTCCTAGAAACACGCATATTTGCACACAGACTACTCCTCCCCCTCTCCAGCTGTCTTTCCACAACACTTGACTCGCACACCTCATCTGGTTTCACAAGCCACACTGGGGGAAAACGGCCACTTTCGGAAAATCCCAATTAAAGCAGTAAACACAGGTTTCCTCCCAGAGATCAGTCATAGGTGCGGAGGTGCTCTGGCAGTGATACACACCCACCTTGGCATGACTTTTCAGTCTGTCATTGGGTTTTAATCAGCTCGCTCATGCACGTCTCGGATGGTCGAAGACAAACAGTGAGAGTGCGGCAGTGTAACTTTGTGGTATTGATACACTTGAGTCACTCCCAGACCCTTATCCACTCAAGGAAAAGAGTACCAACAGTAAACAGTCATATAGGAAATCAAAGTGGAGAGTAATGAAAGACGGGAGTTTGTCGAGAAGTCTCATGACACATGACACAACTGGCTGTCGGGTGTTTGATGCTGACAAATGATTTCTCTCCAGTGTCGTATAATGTGTTTCCTGCTGAATCCTCCGACACCGAGTCAGTTGTCACAAACACTGAGACGCTGATATCCATCTGGCGTCACATCAAAAGCCCGATTATTTGCATCGGTTGCATTTCATTTATCCTCACCTGCATATCAGGAGAGGTTGCTACGGCTGAGGTAAATACAGCTGTTGGGGGGGTATCGCACGACGCATAAACAGGATGCTTTACTGTTCATCCAAGATGTTTGTTAATGTCTTAAGTGGAGTATGCAGACATACGTTGAAGAGTTTCCATGCCCTCGGTGCAACATGAGGCCCCACTTACATAACTATGTAGCTGACACTGATTTTATGCAAAATGTGAATGAGATTTTGGAGAGTTAAAAACACACTTGCCTATAGGGAACATTTAAATCCCTGGAAGTTTCTGCTTTTTATCCTGTTACAGCATGAATTTTAAAGGAACTCAATTTGCATTTCGGGCCCTGAGCAACTCACAAAGCCCTAAAACGGCACTTTAAATCCTTGATAGACCAGATTCATAATGAAGTTTCTTTTCTTTTTGTTTTGTTTTTTTGTCACTAAAACCATTTGCAGACATGTTGCTGCAAAATGTCAAGGTGATTTCTTAAGAGCAGATGAGAGCAAAGCAAACACTGGCTTATTTGTTTTAATTAGCCTTTTAAACTGATGCTTGCACCACCCAGGATTGCTACTTCAGCTATTAGATCTCACCAACCCTTCGCTGAAAGCCAAGGGCATGTCTATCTGTCACATTCGATAGCATGCGATACGATATGATATGATACGATACAATACAGCAATATGTGGAATGTGTGCCATTTATTTATGTTGCAGTGTTTTCAGTGTATTTGTAGTAAGTTTTTAGTATCGTTTTTGTATTTTTAATAGATCATTAGTCTTTAACTGGTATGATGGAAACAGTTATGTACAGCAGCTGAATCCAATACCAAGTTTCCTAAGGGGACAATAAAGTTTGTTCCAATACAATACAATACAATACAAGGTCCTTTATTAATCCCTCAGGGGGGAAACTGAATGTCACCAGCATAAAAGTAAAAGTAGAGACTTTACTGCTTTATATGTCATGTAGTATCAACATCACAGACATGCTTTCTTTTACATAAGGATTGGAGGTAGACATTTTGGTGCCATCACATATTTGACGCTCAGTCAAATATTAAATGTATTTTATTTAAAGCAACCCTTTGTTTCCATAGGACCAAAACTTTTAGATCAGCTTTTTGTGCTGCCAGTGTCAACACAATCAGCAGCTCTAAAACTCACTTGTGTATTACACGCTACACCCTCATTACGGTCGGAGCTGGATGCAGCCCACATGGCTGGCTCTGTGCTGTCAGTCACTGTAAGGTCGGTCCTTTCCCGCCGAACAGCCGCTTACACATCACTTTCCCTCCACACCGTCCTGATATTAGCACACTGAAGCCTCCAGCCAACAACTTCCTGACACTGACGCTGTTGGTGTTCCACCGTCCCTATGACTCAGTAGCAGTAATTCAAAGTAATGTCCCATGACATTTATGTATCATTAATGATCAGTATCAGCTGAGCTTCTTGTCCCCTCCGTGTCTTCACTTACTTGTCCTGGCTCTGAGCTGCAGCCCAAGTCTCATTTGCTGGATTTTCTGTACGGTAAATTATTTAAATCTGTCTACACTTAATGTCAGTGACATGAAAAATGGCTCTTAAATGAGAAAACAGGGATGGCGTGACTTTGCACAATGGCTCATGGTCACAGTTGTATAAATGTTTTGGATCGTGAATCTGCGTGAACAGCTTGTTATTCAGGATGTCAACCTCAAGTTCAGTAGGTGGGTGGTATCTAATCAAGCTCAAGCAGCATCGTTTTCTTTTTTTTAAATATGTCTTTAAACGCAGAAATAACATCATTATCATCCGTAATGACACCTTAATATGAGAAAAAAAAAGGGCTGCATGCTGTAAACCCGCAGGAGGAGGCAATACCGCAACCCCCTGCTGAGTACACATGGGTGTCTGCCAACAATAACACATGGTGGTGCCAAAATAAAAAAACACTTTATGCCTGGCCACCTTGCTTTTACTCCAGGTTGAGCTGGACCACCCCGGCGCTTCAGCCCCAGAGTCCACTAGACATTCCTGGCACTTCAAGTGTTACCCATCAAATCATTACAGGTACTTTGTGGTAAGAAGGTTTTTATTTCCGCTTAGTGAGCAGTGTGTTTTTATTAAATGGAAACATGTTACATGTAACATCGTCGGAACAACAATTTTCATTTGATGCGTTCATGTGTGGTTAAAGGGGGTAATAGATCTTAAATGAAAGTTTCCTTATACTTGGCATGATTGAATGCCACTTCCTGCAGGGAAAAGAAAACAGACAAGTCATCTCCATATGAAAAATGACAGTGCCCTACCAACTCAGAACAATGGTCATATCGTAGTCAGGAAGTTCCTCTGAATCACTACTGATGATAATACACATACATTGAGAAAGGACTTAAATAAATAGAAAACCAACTCAATAGTGTACATAAAAAAATAAAGTGAAGATGATACTAAAACATGTTGTAAAATGGGGTATAATCTTTGGGTTTGTCAATACTCATTCATAATATTTGGTTTTCAGTATCCACCTGTGGATGTAAGTAAGCCCATAAAAATAAAATACAGAAGTGTTGCACAGTGCTGGAAGAAGCACTGCAGAGACTCATGTTTAGCACAAGGTACTAGTTGGACATATTAGAGTGTGTTGGCTGTAATCTATCAATAACAATTCAACTTTTGTAAATGTATCTCTATTGACATCATTCTTGTTTATTTTGTCTCTTCTGCATAGTTTCCAATGTCTTAAAATACTATATGCACAACATTGATTGATTACACTGCAGAGTTCATAATATGACACATATGCACATAGGCTACATATATAAAAATATTCATCAAACAACAAAAAAACTCTAAGATTTTTTTTTCCTGTTTCAAATTGTTATCTATGAAATATACACACAGAATGTGTATGAATTAATTTGATAGGAGGACATATGTAGTTGAACTGACAGTGAACTATGACCTCTGTGTACCAAGTCTTATCACAGTAATCAATATATAGTTTAATAGATATTGGTCAGTTAGTTGCTGCTGTGGGTAGCAGTCTCTCTCTCTCTTCTCTCTCTCTGTGTGTGAACATGCCTATGAGCTGGGGGGCTGTTATGTAATATTTTAAAGCACTCTCGTCGTATTTGGTGTACACAGTCTATAAGGGATTACCCTGCTCACTCTCCCCTCATAATCTGTTGATGATGACGTTATACTGCAGCTCCTGAGCTCCTGAGTTCTCGCGAGGTTATGGAAAACAATCCAGACGCCCTCTCTCTCTCTCTCTCTCTCTCTCTCTCGCGCTTGCTCGCACGCTCTCTCTCTCTCTCTCTCTCTCTCGCTTCCCCCCTCCTCCCCAGCCCTCCCTTCCCACGCCCCAGTGCGCTGTGGGATAGTGGTACTATAAAGTATATCCTCTCTCGGAGAAAGATAAGAAGCCCGAGACAGGAGGGGGATGAAGATGGCGGACGCCAAGCAGAAGAGGAATGAGCAGTTAAAGCGATGGCTGGGCTCGGAAACGGACCAGGAGCCTCCTATTCTGAAAAAGAAGAAGACGAAGGTGAAGTTCGATGATGGCGCCGTGTTTCTGGCCGCCTGCTCAAGCGGCGATACCGAGGAGGTGCTCCGAATGCTTGACCGGGGCGCTGACATCAACTACGCCAATGTAGACGGTCTCACCGCCCTCCACCAGGTTTGTGTTAGCCTGCTTTGGGTGTTAACGTCAGTCGCTGGTACTGCCACAGCACCATTAACGCACAAATATCGGCTTGCTGCTCTCAAACTGCTTGTCCTGGAACACCTGTCAAATGGAAGCCATTCTCATCCCGTTGTTTACCTACCTAGCACACCCGTCCCTTTCGTCGCAGAGTTGAGATGAACACACACTGGCTTCTCTTTAAAGCTTCTTTGTGGGATATTCAGATTCAAAGCAGTGCCAAACCTGCATGCAGCCTTCAAGAATGCAGTTCACAATTAGCAATAAAGCTTCGGGACCACTTTTTTTTGCCTCGGTAAATTAGCCAGACTCTTTAGTCTCAGTCCGTGGGTGCAGTCTAATTGCTGTGTTGCTGCATTTCAGGTTGTAGCTTTGGGTCTTTTTTAACATTGTAAATTACATTAAAGCCAAACATCCACCGGTGTTTTTTTATGGTTCAGTGGTGTTGTTGTACAAAAGTCATTTCGGGTGCTTTGCTCGAGTCATGCTAGGAGCGTAATGTAAAGGTTGTCATTGATTCAGACTCTATATCCAGGCGAAATGAATTCCACAACAATGGCTATAACCTGGCTAGCAGGAAAAGTCGTTTTGTTGATAAACCCTGCACCGCGACTATGGCTACTCTCTGGAGAGGAAGCAGAAGCTAACTAGCCACAGTCAGTTACAACGTCATTCGCCTACAGGCTAACGCTGTCTTTACAAGGCCTGTACCACATGAACACAATAACCACAGTGTTGTCAGGCGTGTTCGTCGCATTAGTTTAGTGTGATAAAGTTGTTTTTTTCAAAAAGAGACAAGTAATTGCAGTGCAGTGTTTGACAAGCAAAAGGTATGCTAACGCTACGCTAGCAGGCTAGGCTAATTGTCTTTAGCTGTTGAAGAGGGGGGGGGGTTTAGCTAAGGTTAATTCATTCGTTAGCTAGCTAAAGAAACGACGTCAGCTGACAACTTTTGGACACGAAAATTGATGTTTTGTGATTGATGCGTTTTGGGGCTTATCTGGAAACACACATGAATCAAATGCTTTTTCTATTTTGGTTGGAATGTCAGCAGTGCTAAAGCTAACTATTTGCCCGCTAACTACGGTAGCTGCTTACACTAGGCTCTGTACTTCCAAAGCCAAATAATGAAAATGGCAGCCCGTGTTGGCTGTGGTTAGACTGTGATGTCAGGTGGTGTCCAATGCAGGAGGACCTTTGAAATTAAACGTGACAAATGTCAGATTTACATGGCTCTTAAAAACACCAGTTAGGTGGATGAACTATTATTGTAGCTCGATGGTGCAGTTACAGAAAGGAGAGCCCTGACATGGCCAAGTTAGATACAGGGGTACTGTATGTACAGTAGATTGGCTTTAACATATAAGGTGCTGAAATGTGGCTTTAGAAATCCCTAATTGTAACTAGTGAATGTCTCGGTGTTGTTTGTGGATTTACTCCTATTTGGCTTCATTTTGTGCTGTGCTCCACATGTGACCTCACCTCTAAAACATTCACTGTTAAAGGCATGATATGTGGAAGATTTATCATGAAGAGTCTTTTTCACATTTAAACTTTTTATGTTATTGCATCAAGTGGCATTTGTTACAAATGTATGATATTCTTGTTTATTAACACCACCACATTAGTCGATGTACATTTAATAACACAACAGTTCTTTCCTTTTTTACTGATTTTATGATCTTTGTCAGATCAGATTGACATTTTTCCAAAGGACTCTGACTATATAAATATATATACATACCTATGATATTGCAGTTTTGTACATGCACCCTAGATGCCAGGGGCAAGAGGGACATCCCAGGTACTTAAACTACCGGAGCTCTAATCGATTAAGTTCTGCATGTAAATGTACGGTCTGCTTGTGAGACATGTATTTTCATAGTTGCACTCATTAGACCAGTAAAGACGTTTTACCCTCCCATTTGTTGGGATAGTAAGTGTTTAAAACGATCAAAGGATTAACTGTAAAATTCTTAAATGTTTGATGCCAGCATAGATCTCCAGTGATGTCACCTCATTACTCATGCCCACATGTCTAGTCTTAGTAAGCCAGTGTCCTGCTATGTGCACCACCTTGCTGCATGGTATGTTTGTTGTCCAAGACATTAGAACAATTGGAAGTAAGTAGGGATGGGCATTTCAAGCAAAAACACTATTCTATAATCACTGGGAGCTAATCGATTATTTTTTGAATATTTGACCCCCCCACACACACAGACACACACACACAGACGCACACACTCACGCACTCTGTCGCTCCTTCGTCATTTGAAATGAGAGGCGGCACCAGAGGAGCGGTGCTGCCAGTTGACTGTTTAAAATCCCGACTGAAAAACCAGCCGTCCGTCATTTAGAAATAAAATCATGGACTGTAATGAGAATCAGTACCAGAGAATATTGTAACGATACCGCTTCTCATCACGGTGGTACCATTCAGTTGAGTACTCCTCGCTGAATGAAAGCAAAGTCTCCTCTTGTCAATATGTCAATATTCTCTGGTACCACTTCTCATCAAAGTCCGCACTGTGCAGAGTTTGCACTTGTTTTTTAATTTGACAGAGTTTCACACAGAACTTTCTGTTGGCTGTAGGAGTCTTTATATGTTTGTCCTTCTTCAGTAAAAAGGGAACATTTACATTTTTTTCAGACATGATGATAGTCTCAGATTATTTGATTTATTTTTAAATTGAACGACTATTCGAATGTTCGAAAGTCACTGCCAATCCCTAGAAGTTAGCTGTCTGAGAAAGGTAGTTTGCTGTATTTTAGGATGATGAAATGGTTTAATTTCTTCTGTGTGCCTTTTTTAAAATGGTATTGTTAAACCAACCATACTTTGTGCTCAGAGTCAGCCATCATTAAATCTGGAATTAGCATGCCCCCCTCCACCCCCCTGCAAACTCATTGGGTGGAAACGTTGCCTTTTTTTGGGCTGATGTACAGGGATGAGCTAGAGTGAGGAAAGAATTCGCAGTGCTGCTCTCCAGACCTAACCATCTCTGGACGAGAGGCTGCTGTGAGTGTGTTTGTGTGTGTGTGTGTGCGTCGTAGGCCGGCATGTGATCCCTGGGTTTTGGGGTCTTATAAAGAAGTTGAAAAAGGCGATACAGGGATTTGTGTGTAAAGTGCTAATCCCTGAATTGCGGCGAGGTCAAGCTTATGTTAGTTTCCACAATTGAAATGAACAGGGAGACAGTCAGTCACCTGGTGTCATTGTTCATGCCTTTGTCATACTTTTCTCATTTAAGATAAAAGGCCCCACAGCAGTAATATGGTATGAAGTTTTGGAAAGGCAAAAAAAACACATCTACTTTCTTCTTAGAACTTGTGTTTTGTTGTGGTATGAACAGTGAGCCTCTTGATTGCTGAAAACATTGCAGGTCATTTTGAGTTTAATTTTGTGCAATAAACTGCAGTGCCCTGCTCTGTGGCTGGCTGACTGACCTCTGGCTTTGTTGTGACATGTGTCGTGTAGTTACATGAGGGCTCACTCCTCACTGGGCGCAGCAGTATCACTCCCATCGCTGGTGACCGGTGCATGGTTATAAATACCCCCTGCCACAAGTTCTCCTAACTGGGTTTCAGCAGATGATACTAAGTTTGGATATGACTCAGAGTCTGTAGCTCTTCTTTGTAGTGCATCCCCCTAGCATAATCTCACATATAGGCAAGAGGTTACGTCTCTGTGTGAGTCACACACCTTTTGTCCCCCTTTTTAAAAATGACCTCTTGCTGAAGGACATGTTGCGTTGTTGTCTCTGTGATGTGATTCCTGATGAAGACTATTACAACCTCTCATGTATGTAACTGTTGCGAAGACTAATAAGCATTAGTCACCGTCTCAAGTTTTTTGATACCTGAAAGACCACCATAGTGAAACCTGTGACTGTGTACAGCTTTTTGTAGCCTCCTAATCCTGTTTATATCTCAGGATGTAATTGACTTAGACAGACTGGCTCTCACCAACACAGACTGGACAGGATTCAGGTGGATGGCAGAGAAGATGCACTAGTGACTGAGGGGTCCATCAGACAAGTGGAGATTCCAGATCCTGTCGGCTAAACTCGTCTCGGAGGGTAGCATTCCTAGTCCCGTCGTCCTAGGCCCGTGCATTCTTCAGATGACAGTCGCTGGAAACCATGGCAAAGACAGAGGAGAGCAGACATTCCTCAGCTGTCACCTAAACCCCTCCCCTCCAGTCATTCTCCCTCTGGCTTTGCCTCTCCCCATACGATGCCAAGGCCCAGCTGACTGTTGCCCACTGAGCTCTATCAAGGCAATTAGTGTGGAGGTAACCAGGGCTTGTCGCCTCGCTCAGGAAAATCTCCACGCTGACCTACACCTGAACTTTTTCCTTTAGCATTCACGGTCTTTGCCGGACCAAGGTGGCAGGACTAAACTCAGCTTAACATGTCAGAAGTTTGGGTATTACAATGCCTGTGCTCTGTTGACATTACACACCCTCATTATGGCCCCGAAGTCTATGAACATTATCTTGCACTGTCTCCATGACAACGACTCGGGGAAGGTTGCTAGTCACTTGTGTTGGTGGATTTGCATGTACAGAGTGGGAGTTGCATAACAGTGTGAGCAGAGAGAGAGAGAGAGAGACTTTGGCAGTGCATAGCAGTTTGAAATGAGAATCAACTTCATGAATCTTGTAATGGAACAATTATCGAGCATGTGGTGGAAGATGGTGAGGTGGCTGTGTTTCTTTTCATCCAGACCAGCATCCGTCATATTAACACATTACATAATTGCTGTGAATCTCACTGAAGCCCTTACCCTGAGATTCTCAGCTGTGCTCGAGCCGTGCAGTCGACCAGCGAGCGGAGCAAAAACAGAAATGCCTTTGACATGTCCCTGTCTTCCTGATAAAGGCGTCATGCCATCTCCTTCCCGACCACAAGCCCCCACTGTCTTTCTGCTTTCTGCCTCGGGGAGAAAATCCCGCCATCTCATGTGGAGAGAGGCCCCTTGGCTCAGACAGGCAAAACATGTGTGCATCACATCGCCTCCCTGTAATGCTCACCTGTTCTGTTAGTCTACACAATAGAGACGCAGGTTAGTAACTTACCAGGAAGGGCTTAATCCACATAAACCTGTCGGTGCTTTAGTTTGATGATCATCCTCCATAATAACGCCCAGATCTGATGACTGTTGGATAAAGACTACCTAGAATTACATATTTTGAGGGTGTGATGTAATGCACAGTGCTGTTTTAGGTCTCAACTAGCCTGTGGATATTCTAGGCATGTGGCCTAAAAGTTAGAGGAAAATAAGTCCAGACGACAAAATAGTGCTCTTTTGCATGTAGGTTTAATGGGGAGCTCCTGCTGAGATTTGGCACATTAATGCAAAGCATTGTAAACCCACATTTGAAACGTATGGTAACTGAAACAAACAGGCTTTCAGGTAGCTTTTGTCTTAAATAGTTGTGTGCACTAAATGGCCTGTTCTTTAAACATGGCTATGTTGGCGTCTGTTTAATGTAGTACAGTACATAAGGGTGCTCTTGTGTGTGTTTGTACAGTATAGTGTAGTATGCCAATTACTTTAGTGGATGTAATGCTTTTAGCTACTGCTTCTATAATGCAACTTGATGAAGTGTTATTGGTGGGTAGGCTCTGATGTTGATATGATATACATGAAATTTAAATATGTTGTTGAGTTTTATGGTATGGTAATCCAGGTGGTAGTCTGTATGTGCTAATAACTGTTTTGCAGCATTTGATGTCTGGATTTTGGAAGGAGTCTGCTTTCACATCACTTTTCTTGCAAAAGATTGCACAAGGCTTCCAGGTCCTTTGTTATGGTTCAAGACTGTCTTACAGTAGCAGCAAGCCACTCATGCATTTCTAACATATTGCAGAATACATTAAATTGCAACTTAATAATTCATGCTTTGGCATGTAGACAGTCTAGATTTTATTGTTCTTTCGTCTGGCTCGAATAGTCAACTGCCAATCGTCCTTGAACATAATTGGCTATTATCATGTTTTGTTTTTTTATGGCATATATTTAGATATAATTACTACTTGCCAGTACCACATGAGTTATAATTGTGTAACGTTGCCAATGACACATCTTGTTTGATATTTCTAAACCTGGTGTACAATCAGGAGCCTCTACTGATTCATGTAATTTGGTTCTGTTCAGCGCATACAAAAGACAAATCATCATTTAATTTGCTTGTATTCTTGTGTATCCTTCCAGTGCCATTACTCATAATTTTGATGAATGTTCAGTTGCATGTACGGAAGTGCACTGTTGAAGGTGCAGTCAGGGAAATATTAGTGCAACCTGATATTATTAACCACATGAAACAGAACAGGTCCCGCAAAAGGAAACTGTAACCTCTCTGTTGAGTTCAAACAGATGGTAGGAGCAACTTTGGGAATACAGGGAATAAAGCACGTCTGGATCAACATGGACTAAAGCCAAGCAAACCATGATACAACAATAGAAACAATAAGTTGTGTCTCATATTTTCTGCTGGTACTGTGCCCTTTTTATTTTAAAAAGCAATTAGCTGGTTTGTGTGGGGGTGACAAGCCACTATTGTCGCTGTTAAATAGCATATTAACCTTTAAATAGCAATTCCTCTCTTTGCAGGTTTGGGTGTTTCGCATAATTTAACTTCTTACATAGAAGTAAAGTTCATCCAGTGCAATGTTGGATTTCTTCCTTCAGAGAATCAATCTAGCTCTATTGAAACCTCAGCGCGCTTGATGGCTGTGTTAATTTTAGAATCTGAGCCCCTGAACATGTATATTTTACCTGCGTATAATTGGCACGTCTCTCCTTGTCAGCCTGGCCTCGCTCGCTCGTTTCATTCAGCTTCCCCCTACCAACCCCATAATCAACAGCAGGAAGTCCTTGTGGTGCTTGCGCGCCAGTGCTTTGCAACATGCCAGGTCATCTGCTGATTGTGACACGTCAATGTTGTTACCCTGCGCGCCATTTCAAAGATAACATGTATGACTTAAATAGACAGACAGGCGCTGTGCGAGGTTGGACAGACTGGTTTGTGCTGTAAAAGTGCAATTAATTTTTAAAGGTGGCTACTTGTTGAAATCAAGTTGTTTGTGTGCAGTGGAACAGTAATTTAACAAGACCCTGAGTATTTGGGAGATTTATGTGAATTCATATTGATGGTATGTGTTTCCTACTTATAAATAAAGTACTGTAGTTCAAACTGTATGGATCCTACACACACCACCACCTTGTTTGCGAATGTGCTGTAGCAGTGCGTAGCAAAGGTGAAATTGCCAGAGGCATCCCCACCCGAGGATCCGTGGCGGTAAGGTTGCTGTGAAGTCTTTGAGATGAGCGTTGTCGCTGCAGGTTGGAACTGGTTCACCTGGGGTCGTCAGGAGATTCCAGCAGAGCAAACCTCCTGCCACGTACATGTACATGACTATAGACGGCAGGGCTACGGCTGTGGGCTTGACCTTGATCACAAGACAGTTTCATGCAGCACACTTTAAAAATATTTCAAATTCAAAAGCAGAGGCGTCTTTGTTCAGTCTCTTCCTTCCTGGTAGATGTGTCGATGTCAGTATTTGCTTTTCTGAACTTCAGAGGCCGATTAGAGAATATAACATGCAAGCACACTTATCTGTTTATGTTTCTGTGTCAGATAAAGTGGTAAAGGATCCTGCTGTGTCCTTTTACAGGTTAATGGCAAACACTTCCTTTTCTGTCTGGCCCTGTGTTCCCAAGCTGTGCATTAGTATTGAGCTGCTGTGAAATGTTTGTTGCATGACTTCAGCTTGTTGCTTGTTTTTTTTGTTTTTTTTTGTTGTTTTGTGTTTTACCCTGTGGCACACAGTGTCTGTCTTTTACTTTAAGTCAGGTCTTCTTGAAGCCATCCTGCTGTTGTTTGTTCGGCGGCAGTCACATGCCTCACACCGAGCTGTTTTTTTTTTTTTTTTAATGAGCTGTTTTT
>OMNW01005309.1:3286-14738 GCA_900303245.1 Selene dorsalis | reverse complement strand
AGCTGCTCGATACTGCGAGCCGTCACTTCAGCCAGGCTGCCGACTGATGACAGGTAGACAACCTGCAGGGATGAACACACAGACACATAGACACAGACACAGACACACAGACACACACTATCACCAGATCTAATCAAACGGTGGAGAAGAAGATGCATATAAAAAGAAAATAATAATAATAATAATAATAATAATACAACTCTCATGTTGAGTTGACTTCACCTCTGTAGATCTGGGGTCATTCTCTTCCTCCTTCTTTTCTTCCTCTTCTTCCTTCACCTCCTCCACCTGCTCCTCTCCATCTTCCTTGTTCTCCTTCTTCTCGCTCCCTACAGATGAGGTCTCTCCTCCTGGATGGTCCTGCGTTTCCCTGCCAACTGTCTCCGTAGTGACAGGCTGTTCCACCTCGTTCACCCAATCATGAGCCCTCATTCGAGCCTAGAGATGCATAATTACTACCTATCAGCTCTGCACGCTGAAAGATGATTGTCCTAATGTATGTTAATTATATGCATCTACACGATTATATGCTAATGTAGGTTCTATATAAGTGAATTTGATTATTCAGTAGGGCTTGAAAGGTGATAACTTTTATATTACTTCTAAGGCCACAGCAGGAGTGTATGGCATGCGTGTGTGGATCACCTTGTTGAGTTTGTCTGGCGTGGCAGCGATGTGAAGCTCAAACAGCAGCTCAGTGAGAACACTCAAAAACTCCTCTCCATCAGCAGCTGGCAGAAACACACACACACATGTACACAGATAAACACATGTCATGTTAGCGTAATTATTCTACTCACTCATTGTACGTTAAAGCCATTGATGCATTAAGCATAAACTGATGACAGATTTCTACCACATGCCATAAATGCCTTGATTTCCCCCATGCTGAGTTCATGATGATAATGTATCTTTGCCTTCAGCAAACAGCACAACAGAGATTTGCTGAGCTGTGAACTTTTTAATAGATTAATGCAAACTCCTGCATCTAAATTACAGCTAGAGTGTGATCATGCAGGTTTAATGTCTTGATCTGATAGATTGTTTCCCTTTATTATCGACTTATTTTTTCTAATCAGCGATGTGATGTGAATGCATCGTTGGCCCCTGAACACCAACACTGGATCAGGTGCCGTGGTACACCCTCCAGGTAAAAAGAGACCCATTGGCTTTGAACTCTGCACAGCTGTGACATCGCCTGAAGCACCTGTCACAGAGTAAAAGTTTACAAGTTGCTTTTAAAATCTAAAGAGACAAGGGGATGTTGAGATATTATGGAGACCAAAATTTTAAGTGACAACACCCCCCCACGCTGATTTTCACTTTGGTGGAACATTTTCGACTTCCTAAGCAGGAATGAAATGCCTCCAACGCTTCCTCCCACAGGCAGCCAAGGTTCTCTTAACTTCTGTATGCTTAAGTGAATTTTACTTTACTTATTACCATATAGTGCAACAAACAGGGTGAGACATGTAAGAGTGATTGTTTCCTATCGTCTCACATTGTTTCTCTGGCTGGTTAGATGAGTTGGACTGTATATGAGAGTCTGGGACGAATGGCTAGCACCTATGATGGCCCTTAGGGCTCATTTCACCGCAACTTAAGAAAGCACATGAACACACAGACACAGACACACACACAAACACACCACAAATTCAGAAAACAACTTCAATTCGCAACATCCAACAAGTGTTTCCAGAGACACAAAAAAGTGAGGGACTCAGCTTAAGAAGTTATAAGATGAGTTTGTTTGATTTGGTTGATCACATGATTCAGATATTATTGCAAATATGTACTGTTGTCTTAGCATTAGTCTTAAGATGGTCAATCACTTTTTTGTCCCCTGAAACACTCTTGTGTTGTGTGTTTGTCTCTTTGAATGTGTTTTCTTAAACCACACTGAGTTGTGCCCTCAGGGCCACCGTACAGCAGGGGAGTAAAACTGTCTTTTGTCTTGGAGTTTTCTATTTTCTTTTGGCCTTCAGAAACCTGTTGAACCTGTCCTGTTCATCTCGATAAACAGGATTTGTGTAAAAGCCTCCAAATCACTGGTTTTCATAGGAATATAAAGTGGCAGCCTCCCTGCTCTGCTCACATAGTGAACTACAGCATACGACTGGAAAGAAAATTCAACCAAAGTGTAAAATCAGCACTAATCCCGTGTCAGAGTTTGTGAGAAATAGCCCCAGCTGATCCTGGATCAGTGTTCAGGGACCAGCTGCTCCTCCAGCAGGTCTGGTTATTCGGTTTGGGTCACTCACATAGGGGGGTAGAAGAGTGTAATTGGCAACTAAGATCACCATTATCCTTCGTCTGTCCTTCTCCTCCTCCTCCTCCTTCCTCTCCTTCCTCCTCCTTTTCCTCTTGCTTGATGAAAATATCTTTGATTAAAATCAGCTCCTTCTTCACCTCGTCCTGCTGCTCTTCTACCAGGGACGACAGGAATGCTTGAACCTGGGAGCAGATATATTTGACTTGATGAACAATATTTTAAAACCTGCTGTGTTTCTTTATATTCCTCCGCTGCTGCTTTACCTTGGCTTCGCTCTCATTGGACAAGATCTCCAGGGCCTCAAGGTGTGACAAGCCTTGGTAGTCGTCAAACAGAATACCATAGTGAGCTGTGGGTGCACTGATTGGCTGGTTGCTCAGACGTGCACGCTCCTTCTCTTTGGCTTCCTTCAACATCTGAAAAAATCACAGTGAACCTGAAATGTAACACTGCAGCACAGCTGTCCTTACAGAATGTGTATTCCCCTGAAAAACACCAACTTATTCTTTTCACGTATGCACACAATACACAGGTTTTATATTATTCATCTGACGAGAGGAGATGTATTGTCTGAGACTGCATATGAGCTGTGTGTGTGTGTGTAAATGTCTGCACACCTGACTCAGTGACGCCGTCTTCTGCATCAGGGTCTTGGTCTTTTTGAAACCTGGGTCACTCTCAGCAAGAACAGTCATGGTCTTTTTTCCAATGAACTCCAAGGCATCCAGACCTCCACTGATCACAGACTTACCCTTAAGACAAAAATAATGGGATAACCATAAATAAAACAAATCATTAGAATTTGTAGAATTACATTACAACTATTTAAGTCCTTTTCCACCTGTAAAACCCATAAAAATTTCAAAAAGAAATCAGGGTCAACATTTACATTTAATCAAATTTATTAAATAATAACATAAAAAATAAAATAATGCAACTAGTGTTGAGCTAACTGTTAAAAGAGTTTGTATTCTGACATTAGGAAAAGTGTGTTTGTTATGTGTGTGTGGTCACTCACTGTGTTCTGCACAGCGTGTGTGATTGTAGAGAAAACACCTCTGTTTGAAGCTGCTGCAATTGCAGAAGACTCCCCTGAGCTGCCCATGTCAGCCTCTCCACCTTCTCCTTCTCCTCCATCTCTCTTGACCTCCGCTCCCTCCTCCTCTTCTTGCGCCTCCTCTCCAACCGAGGTCCTGTGCAGACGCAGAGCTTCTCCTGCCTTCACCTTCACTGAGCTAAGGCTGTGACCTGCACACAAAGTTTAAAGACTCACAGAGAAAGTGGAAACTACAAGAAAAAAAAGGAGAAAATGGCTGGATGAAGACGTACCCATGGTGGAGGTGGCACTGCTCAGAAGAGATTTTCCCCATGAACTCCACCCTCCCCAGCCTTTGTCTTTCTCCTCAAGTGACCCCTGTCCAAACACACACACACACACATATATATAGGTTATCCCAGGCTATAGGTTACTATATCAGTTCAAAAACTTTACTATCGGATGCATCATTTGTAAAAGGACAGGGAGATACTGCATTAGCTGCGAACTCAACGCAACTGTTACCCTACCCTGTTTCTGTGAAGACATGATACTGAATTATGTGTAATGATCAGATTTCTATAATACCAATATCATTTGAAAATCTAATCAAGACTCAACACAGTGAAACTAAGGAAACAAACCTCCACTTCCTCCTCTGCAGCCTCTGTGTCCGGTTCCAGGCTCACTGGTTGGTCACACTCGACTACCTGACCGTCAGTGGCACACTGGGAAGTCGGGCCCTGTGAAGTGTCACTGGTGGTGGTGATGGTGGTGGTGGGGGCATCCTCTCTGCCTGTCTCCTCGGTGGACTGTGGCAGGCTGAAACTCTCAGGGACTAAAGGAGGCTGCGGAGGGGCCGAGGGCATTGCAGGGGCTGATGGAACATCCTCACTCGGGGGCTGTTGTTCAGGTGGGTGGGTGGTGTCGTCAGAGGGCTCTGCATCCAATTGGGCAGCCTGGGACATGGTGATCTGTAAAATGACAGCAGGTGATAGATGAGATGAGATGAAAACTCAACGCCTTCAGTTAGTTTTCAGCTGCGTCTGCAAAGAGACCCTTAGCACTCACAGGCATGAGATGCTTGAATGAGGGGCAGTTCTGTGAGTCATACATTATCTAACAAGGTTACATTTTGTTAGACCTTAGACATTTTCCCACATGTCAAAATGCTACACAATTTGATTCACGCACCTTAGTCATTTTTCATCAGTCAACCTATTGTTCAGCCAGCTGGCTATTAGCTCTAATTTCCATGTGCAAAAATCTTAATGCAGCAAAACAGTGTATCACAGGGCACCGTATAGCTCAGTGGGTTGAGCAGACAGCCCATGTGCAGAGGCTACAGTCCTCGCTGCAGCCAGCCCTGGTTCAAATCCTGTCTCTCGCAACTATCCTATCGATTAAAGGCTAAAAGCCCTTAAAATTATATTTTAAAAAACCCCACTACATCACATGCTTAAGACTGCAAGTGACTCATATTGGAACAAAGTTCAAACAAAAATCACTAAATCAATTCTGTATGTTTGCAAGCACTTGTCATTACTCAGTATCACCCAGCTGACCACCACTGGAACAGAGGTGTCTCTTACTTCACCACTGCTGTAAGATATTTGTTTTGTTCACAGTTTTATGCTTTCTGGTGTTACAATATCACTTTAATGGAGACCAGTGAGACAGTTAATCTTTATCTATATAGCATCAAATCACATTAGAAGTTATCTTGGGGTTGTTTTTCATATAAAGCAGGTCTAGACAGTACTCAGTAATAGGTCACTGTATCGCCGTGGTGATACTCTCATAAACTAGATCCACAGCACCAAGTAGGTCTGTGTATTGGTAAGTTGTCTGACGGTACAATAAATATCTCACAATATGATGTATTGGGACACTAAAGCAACCCCAAAAGTCTATTTTCAGAAAACTCTCATGATAAAAAAAACCACACACAATGTTACATGCATAAACAGATACAGCTTATTTTTATGCACTCGGTACTCAGGAATTATCATCAAATAAAACACAAAACCACTGTCACTTTGGAAAGAATAAATGAAATTTCAATACAGTGCTTCAAAGAATTGATCCAGTATTACGTCATAAAATATTGTCACACTGCCTAGTTTATCGGGCTATTTTAAAATTTGCACAGTATGTGAGATCAAGTAAGTTTTGCACTTGTTGTCATTTTATGTTCAATGTCACCATCTACTGGTTGTTTGCTGTGCATGCTTTCATTTGATCGCTGTCATCCCCCTGTTTTCTATCACTATATTGAGTTTTGTTTATGTCTGAAAATCATCCGTTGTGCTACTTAGTGCAAAGAACGGTAAATACTTTTGCATAAACATTTATCCAGGAATACAAATAAACAAGGCCAAGTAAGCATAATGTGACCACTGATTTATGATTAAAATGTGACACTTGGTGCATGAACTCTCCTGACAGCCTGGTGACACATACAGTCCATGGAGCCTGGTAGAAATAAACAGCCTAGCCTTCATGAAATCAGGCAGTATGAGATTTTTTTTCCATAAAGACTCCTGTTCTTCTTTTATTCTTGTCTGAACACATAGTGAAATCCCGACAGCATACAAAACGACGACAGTCAACAAAGACCACTGTTCTATTTCAAAGCCATATGACAATTAGTCTATTATTCACAAGACTAATTTCATTTCAACAGACGCATCCTCTGCACTGCTGCGCATCCCTGAAAACTTCGTCACCAGCTCGTTGTGTGCACATTTCTGCCTTTCAGTTTGTTGTTTGTTTGTTGCGGTCAAAGGAAACTTTACAAAAGCTCAAAGACAGTTTTGTTTTTAATGAAAGTGACAGTGCAACTCACCCGTTTGGTGCCAGCGGCTCCTCTTCCGCCCCGCCACGTCGGCAGGCCGGTAGGTGACTCCGCCCGAAGAGTCACGACACCGGCAAGATGATTCCCTGCTTCACGTTCGGCGTTAGCAAGCTAGCAGCTAACACAACTCTAGCCAATTAATACAGCAGCCAATTTAACGAGAAAGAGCAAAAAATGTCTAGGCTATATATTTTTTCTAATTCAAATATGAACATAGTCTACCATGAACCTGCAAATACACAAACACTTAACAGAAATAAAAGATAGGATACAAATACTGACTTAGAAACCTGAAGAAAAGGAAAGCATATGAAAATATCTTCTTAACATTCTTAACAAATTCTCCTACCTGTGGATCTCAATTCTAAGCTTGTAAAATCTCAATTGCTCAATTATAAGTGGCTACTTAAATGACAAGCAAAAGGCCTGGTGAGGGTAGTACAAATACACATTTACAAAAAAAAACCCCAAAAAACAAATACACATTTACTAGTGTATAGGCCTACATTTTGTGTCATGTTATGCGGACATTACTTTAGTTACTTTTTACTGTTTTGTATGAACCTTGTATGTAGCTGTGTGCAGCATTTAACGTAGGTTCAAATAGGCCTAATATTTTGATTTCATAACCTGCATCTGCAAAGTAACTTAAGTAGTACGAAGCAAAAAAGTGACTAAATAGGCTAAATAATATTGTAAGAAGTTCCTCATAACAGAAGAATCACAATATGACTACTTTTCATGTCCAGATCAAAACGGTTTTAACCCGAGGTGGAGCAGCTCAGACTCCTCCTCAGAGGATTACGGCGAAATAAGTGCTCAGGAGGGAATCATCTCGTTTCGGCTGGAGGCTGAGGTTTGTAGAGGAAACACATAAATCCTGTCCCGGGTTGTTTTAGTTAACGTCAGAATTTCGATAACAGGTTGTATAACGAGTAACTATACAATTACAATTGATATCAGTAACGTTAAGTATGCAAATATGTCTATATTTGTACTTACGCTTCCAGCAAATCACGGCGGCTCGTTGGTCTAGGGGTATGATTCTCGCTTAGGGTGCGAGAGGTCCCGGGTTCAAATCCCGGACGAGCCCATCTTTTCGCCTTCGTTTTTAAAAGTGTTTCTATTATATCTTGTTGTTTCACACATACCACAAGCCAATTTATTGTTAGAAAAGACACATGTGGCGCCTGGTAATTCTCCATAGACACAAAACGCACTAAGGCTGTGCCTTATAATGGTTCCTTATGATGAATTGATTAAGAAAGAAAATTGTGACGATGTGGCATCTCTCATTAACATCTGTGTTTTGTGTTTATTCACTTACTCAGTTTTCTTTTCTTTTTTGCAATAAAGATCTATTTTTTGTATTAACTCTTTATGAAAGATGGGTGTAGGGGTGGGGTGGAGTTATTAAGATTAAAAATGGAAATGCCACATTATAAATACAAATACTCATGCTGCTGACATTTAACCACTGTACTAATACTAATTAGACCAGAGGTACATATAAAATGTGACCACATTTAAATAGCAGCCTACTTCAGGTAGGTTACTAAAAGTATAAATACACATTATGCTAATGTTTCTATTGCTGCTTCTATGTTTTTCATTTATGTATGCTGTTGTACCTTATATAACAAGCATAACTTCAATATTGTCAAATAATACAATATTGTTAACTTGTGTTATGATTGACGTATTGCTTTGAAACAAATCAGGTGTAATTTTCAATTAATTTCAGTTTTATTTGGATATTGCCAAATCATAATCTATATTGTCACAACACACTGTAACATATATATTCTCATAACACATCTGATAATTAGCACAGTACACACACACACACACACAATTAAAGACAGTACGCTATTTTGCAAATATTGCCAGTAAGTTTATTAAGTGGTATGAATATCCTGTTTTAAAATAAACGCAAAATTGCAGATAGACCTATACAGTTATATATTCACAGTTTAACATGTTCCCTTTGAATAGCCAACATTTAGATTAAAAAGAGATAGAGGGTTTATTATAGACACAACAATATAGAAATGTATAATATTCATTATTATGAGAGTATAAAATCATGCTTAATAAAAACCTTTAAAAGCCCTTTAAGTCTAACACTCAATTCCTATATATATATATGTATGTATGTATGTATGTATGCATATATATATATATATATATAAAGAGAGAGACAGGGAATATATTCTGTTGATTGTTAGACTGAAAGGGAATACAAAAACATATACAAGCAAAAACTGCAAAAAGTATCCTGGAGCAAATGCAGATCAGATGAGCCGCTACATTCGGTTTGTGTTTGTTGGTTTGTGTGTGTTACATGTGGTATTATATAAATCAGTAAACTGATTTTAAAAAATGTTTGGCTTTGGTTGTATATTTGTATATAAAGTGCACATTAAAGATGTACAAAGACGCTATATGCTAAACTATTTTGTTCTCCAGAAGCTATAAAAAGAACTCATGCTGTGTAAAGTGGTGGCTTTAAAAAAAGACAATTATTTGCTATCTTACAACCTTTGATTGGACTCATATTGTAGTATTGAACACTGGAATAAAATGGCATTTTCTTTCTAAATATTCTATTTGAAATATCCTCTTATACCCCTTATCTGCGCCTGAAAACAAAAAATAATGAGCAAATTTCCCTGCTTTGCACTTTGTATATTTCCCATATAAAATCCTAATACAATGAAAAAAAGGCCACTGTGGTATCACATCACAAACCAAACAATAGATAAAACTGTGATACAAAACATTAGACATTGCTTCTAGCCCTAAAACCAACCGAGTGGTGTCTTTTCCTCCCACAATAATGCCCCTGTGCAGCAACTTTCACATTTCTGAATGAAAACATAAAGAAGACTTCACTGTGACAATGACTGGGACCCACAGTTCCCATTTGTTTTTTTTTTCAACCCAAATACCAAAAGCACACAAGACCAAGGCTGAGCTGCTTTTAAGTGCACATATTCTGCCGTTTGTGCCGTACATGTGCATGTATGTATGTACATAGGAAAAAGGGAGAATTAGCTACCTCTAGCTACCTTCATGATGTAAGCTGGTGGAGGCAGATGAGCTGTGTGGTATGTATGTTTTTTCATTTGTTTTGTTTGTTTTGTTTTGTGGTCAGTCCATGAAGGAGGAGTTAGCATTAGCGTTACGTCACAGATAGCTGCGCTGACGAAAGAAAGCTGATGTATGTATGACACAGTAGATGTGATATGATACATTCTGGAAAGTTTCACATTATATTGGCGTAGCTAGCAAGTGACGGGGTTGTGTGTGTGTGTCTAAGTCCACAATTCATACTTGAAAAGATGCAGAGAAACAAGAGCTGATGTTGCATAAAGAAGCTGGAGCAATGCTGCGTGGCTTCAACAGAGAAGGTGTCCATGCAGTTTGGTTCTGTGGCCACAAGAGCGTGCTGTTCTCAGACCAGCTGAGATGATGCAGCCTCTTCTAAAAAAAAAAAAAAAAAGTGTCTGGACCTTCCATAGTTGATCAGAGGTCTGGTACAACACCAACATTTCTATTATAATGTCATAAAGAGCTCATGACATTCATTTGGACAACATGAGCTCATTATTCAGGCTAATGAGGTGAAAACGTGCACTCTGAGGAAAATTTCCCCGCTCAAATGTGTAAGCCCAGCTCTTTAGAGAATAAAAAACCTCAAGTTAAAGTGGTAGAGTCTGACGGTGAAACCAGCGCTGAGTTTCCAGCACCGTCTCACACTAGGAGGTGGCGTTTCTTGTGCAAAGCCAGGTGGTCGGAGCGGGAAAAGCTGCGTTCACAGTCGGGACACTGGAACGGTTTGACTCCCGTGTGCTTGCGGAAGTGTCTCGTGAGCTCATCTGAACGGGCGAATTTCCATGTGCAGCCTTCCCACATGCACTTGTAAGGCTTCTCACCTGGAAAGAAAAAAACAAAAGGGTGATTATCAATGAGTTTTATAAAAAAAAAAGAAGAAAAAAAAAGGATGTAGATGTAGAAGCTGTTGGATGAAGAGGCCTCACCTGTGTGCGTCCTGCGGTGTGCTTTGAGGTGAGAGCTCTTGGTGTACACTTTGTTACAGCCGGTGAAGTCGCAGCGGTGAATTCGTCGCTTTTTCAGTGAGTCAGGAGAGTCGGCAGGGAGAGGATGCTTTGTGCCCGAATGAACTATTACTGATGGGTTGTTGCCCCTAAAACACACAGAGGAAAACAAGGTGTTCACTTGACCTGTCTTTATCTCATCTGACCAGCAGAGGGCGACGGTGTCCTATAACAGCTGATGTTGAACTCTAAATGCAACTTTAATTTGGCGCCAGCTTCTCTACCAGTGCAATAACAACCTCTACCAGTCAGGAAGTTGAAAAACACCTTCTGCCTTTTTCCAGTCCATTACGCTTCAGCTCTGCCTCACTTCACACATTTTTGCTGCTGACATTTAACCGTTCAGTTCAATTAACTCACTGGAATTTAATAAATCTGAGTGTGAGCAAAAAGATGAAAAATAACCAAGAAAAACCGGGAAATTGTAGTTGCAACTTTTCAGCAATCTTTTCAGTCACACACCTAACGAGAAGATTAGGTTTCTAAAACTTCACCGTGTGTGTGTGTGTGTGTGAATAAGAGACTAATAAAGAGTAATAAAGATATTCTGTACAAAAGTAAAATTTCAACAGTTTAAAACAGAAATGCAACATTTCAAGTACTTTACTGTCAAGAAAAAAAACAAAACAAGAAAGAGTTGTCTTTCTGCACTTGGAGAGCAATCATTAAAGTGTGTGTGTGTGTGTTAATGTGCATGTGGGTGTGTGTAAGTGGCAGTTGAGAGCAGGTGTCAAGTGTTGAAATATGAATCCTCCAGACATCAGTTCTGTGTGTAAGAGGAATGTGCCGAAAATCCCCCGCAAAAGAACAAACACACACGCACACAGACCAAACCTTCATAATTATAAACACTGACCCAGTTACCGTACACATACAGGACATTTACATTGTTCATATGTGAGGGTGTTTTCGGAAGTGATGACAGATGAAGACCTGCGCAATTTTTTTTTCTCATTGGTCCAATTATTTCGCAGTTGGCGCAGCAACAATGGCAACTCTGGTATAAGACTAGCGCGAACAAAGTGTCAACATTCCTCCAGTCTGATGTTTCTGTCCTAACCTGATTTAATGTCACACAGAAACAAGCCGTTACTGTGCGGAAGTTGAAGGAGATGAGGAGTTTAGAGGGAGCTAATATATGCACATCTATTTAATTTCTGTATGCC